>BPLR01001930.1:0-151389 GCA_021605095.1 Caerostris extrusa
AGGGTAGTTTTCACGTTTCGGTGTATTTTTCCGGGATGAAACTTTAATCTTGTCACTAGCATATTCTGCCTTTTGCTAGCCTTGTGACCAATTTTAAATAACATTCATGAAAGTGGATGGAAGGGATATTTAACGGTGTCAACATTTATTTATTGTGAAGACCCGCCAACTTGGGTGATGGTTTTCTTGAAAATGGAACTCTGCCGGAAAGTTTGAAGAAAATTATTTGGATTATCAACCCTTAATCGAGTTCACCCCTTGTTAATTTGATTTTTTTTTTTTTAAATATAGGATTAACTGAGGAATTTTCTGTTCAAAGTTGATTAATATTAAATTATTATTATTTAATTTTAAAAATTTAATATTTGAAGCTTTTATCTTTAAAGAAACTTGCGATTTTCTTCCAAGTAAAAATAAACTCCATTTAACTGAACTAAAAGGTAAACATTGTATATTAGTAGATCTTATAATCGTTAAAATATTCAATAATAATTTTAAAAAAATTTCTTTACCCTCTTAATTATTTAAAAAAGCTAACATGTTTTATTTTAAGACATTTGTATCATAAGCGCATATATGAGCGGAAATTTCTAGGCCATTATCAACGAAACGCATGTATGTGCTATATTGGAAAGGGACGATTGCAAACGGATAAAAGTATTTTCCTGGTAAAAGCAATTCTAAAAAACTGATAAAAATGGAAGGTTTTAAATCAAATAGTAGTGAAGAAATAAATAGATCTATAAAATCTACCGATAATCAAAAATAGAAAAAGACTACATGATCCTTTTGAACTGTTACGTTGTTTTGAAAACTATTTATAAAGATAGAGCATTTCACATCTTTTGCTAAAATTAACAGAAGAGATAAAGGAACAAATTAAACCAAAATAAAAAGCCTCAGCAACACGAAAATTGCACTATATCCATCATTACCATCAAGCTTACTGGCCAACATTTTCTAATACCCATTGAAACAACTTCATCACGAAAAGCTCGTAAAGGTTCGTAACAAAATAAGGAAAGATTCATTTTCTAAGAATGATAATTTCTGTGTGGCTATATGTATTTCGTGGCATTTCGAGTACTATCATACAGTGCAAACTATAAAATTGAATCTCTCAAATTATTTTCAATGTATACTTTATTGAACTAAATTTAATTATAAATTCTTTGTGTACGCCATTTTGACTTTTTTACCATTTTGAAATATTTATTTATTAAAACACTTTGGTGGCATGGACCAATTTTTCTTTTTTCGACTGATGTAAATGGATAAAATTCCAATGCAATTTTTAAAGTAATAATGGTTTTGTGTCTCTCTGTTCTGTTGCTTGAATTTATAGAAAAATGTTTGTTCATAATTCCTTAAGATAAATATGTAAATTTATTTATACGTTTGCATCTATCTGAAAAGTTTTTATTTTACTTTGTAATCTGAACTTGAAAAAAAAAGACGGAAAGTTTTTAAGTAAAAATACATTTCTAATAAAATCATCCTTAATAATCCAAATAATCTCGTTAATAATAATAATATTAAGTAAATTTTTTTCCAATAAATATATTCAACAATATATTTCTTGAATTGAGTACGGATTGATCAGATAAATAAAAGTAAATCCTAGTAATTGTGTCCATATAAATACAAATGTAACAAATAATTAATCATATTCAGTATTATTTCAAATACGAAAAAAAACTTAACGTTGAAAAATATGTCTGTAAGTAGATAATTTATTTATTTTTTTAAATTGACTTAGCGATAAATAACTGTTTCATTTCAAAGCTCTGGAGAGCAATTTTATTGCTTAAAATGCAAGAAAATTTCGACGATAGCGATATCAAATTATTAAAAAAAAAAAAATCCAAATTAGTTTCAAATACAAAGTATCCAAATTAGTCAATTTGTGGTAAGACAGCAATTTACAGATACACGCATGAACAGTAGGTTTTTTTCTAGTACCATCACCCCCTTCCCCTCATTCGCCTCAACTTACATCTAGATATGGGTGTTGTCATTTTTTGAACATTAAAACAGACTTTTGTGCTGAATGGCAGAAAATATGGCTTTCTACCTTTTCTGATGTTCCTCAATGCTTACGTACTCTTTTCATGCATACGACAAATAACGAAGGGGTAGGACATTGTTTTTCACGAAACTTTTTTAGCAGTAACTGCTCCACATGGGCTTGTTTAATGGAAGAAAACTCGGAAAACTTCCATCTGGTTGTCTGACAGTCAATACGAGATGCTGTTTGAATCATCATCGAGTCTCATCGTTTTGAGAGAGTGACAGCAACAAAAGCCATCCAGTTGATTGAAATCTAAGCCCTTCTGCATGATAGCTGCACATATACTGCTGAGTCACATGTTGGGCTATCTGAAAGACATTGATAAATATTTTATGTATGCTAGAATACATCAACCAATGTTTTTTTTTTTGTCATGGTCTTTTCATTTAATAGATGACAAACTTATGATTAAATTATTTGTAGCATTTGATTCAATTAGTTGAACATTTGCCTCATTTGAAGCCTTAAAATAGACAAGTCGTCTGAAGTACTAATTCTCTTACTAATTTTGTAATACTTAGAAATTATATACTGCATCTTAAAAAGATTTAAACACAATCTTAGAAACAACTTACTGTTTAAAAGATTAAATCATATAATTTTCTGAAATATGTTACTAATTAGTGATTTAGTTCTTGGTAGTACAGGTACTTACTTTTATTCAAGTAACAACCTTATAATTCAAATCAATAAGGCCTACATATCAATTCAAGAACAGTAAATATCATCTGGAGGTAGCAGAATTTTATTTCTCCGATAAAATATCTTTGAAAATTATTTAAAATTTTAACTTATATTATGAAGTGGAATTGGAAAAGAAAACTATACATTTTTTGAAATAAAGTATCTGTATTAGAATTTCTTATTTGTATAAAATTTTCTATTCTTTTAAATTTAGTTAATAAATTGTTTTAAAAAATTGATAATATGGGAATTTTCTTTTTTTTTTAGAGATTTTCATGCTCTTAAAAAGGAAAATTACCTTTCTAGAAATTTGTCACATTTATAAATAGGTATATGACGTTTAAAGGTTACATTAAAAATTGTTAAATCACAGCCCCCATGATTTACCATTAATCATTGCTTAATGTAATTAATTAAACTATGTCATTTAACATATGTTGCGATGTAGGTAGGTTCGAACTTTCAACTATGCGTGAAGTAATTATGACAAATTAATGAGATTAGACTGATGTCATAAGTTGTTTAAAGGTTATGAATACTTTAAAAGTCTACCACTAATTTAATGGGATCTACATCCTTATTATCGAATAGAATCAATAGGAAAGTTTTCGAAATTCTAATACAATCACGCATTCATTAGTATTAGTCAAATATACTGTTCAAATATTTCACACGCTACAGGAGAATGTAATAAATTGTTCCTTGTGCGGTATTTGTAGGAAATTTATTCAACTTTAATATTCATGATATATTAACAATGCTTTGAAATGTATATTACCGATTCCTGAATAAATATAGAGAGCATATTCTTATTGAAATTCATGTGCGATCAAGTACCAAAATTATCCATGTAAATTTTACATTGCTTATTAATAAACATTAAAAAATTTGCATTTTGATTTTTGTTCACGAAATGTCAAATTTGTCCTGGTAATCCTTAAATTTAGCGATAAGTATACTCTTTGAAAACATTTATGACATTAGACTTTATTGATATTGTTGATATTCTTTTATCAATGTTTTTATATTCACACCTAATCTAGGGGTTAAATTGTTGCTGAAAATGAAGAATTATTTATTCAAAAATAAGTTTAATTTAGTTTTGATTGCTTCTGTACTAACCTGGTTAGAGTCAATCTCAGAAGGTTGATTCAATCAATCTTCATATTATTATTATAGGATATTTTAAGTCTAATATTAATTGGATTGACTAATTACTAAAACATATTTAGAACTGAAAAGCAAAATAAAAGCTGAAATTTGTTTTTGCTGTATAGCATGGGCATTTAGCTTTCTGTGCGTCACTCATGGTCTCATGGAAGGAGAGAAAAGGGGAGTAGCAGCTTCTGTTGTGATGGAGCACGCGTAGGTAGAAGTCTGACTTGACTCCGTGACTCTGACTTTTACGAGGTAGGGTTGTCATCCCTACGCTCTAAGAGTCCTATTAGACCGGGACCTACGGCTTAAAAGTGGATTCGAACTACTACAAGCATCCATAGCACCACCGGGACTCGAGCCCTGTGTCACTGAGAGCCAGAGAGCTAGTCACTCGGGCATCAGGCCCAAATAGCAGAAACTAATTTTTTCTATACCAACATTGATTTCTGTTTTGGAATAAACATCCAAATGGGTGGCATTTGCCGGGTTTCGAACACTTCTCCACCACCTCATATCCAAAAATTTCATACCCAGTCTAGAATTTTAACCTGTCAATACATATGAACTTATCATTTGATATTATTGGGTTTTGAATTGAACACAATCCTTCATAAGCTTAATATATAAACCATTATGCCACACAAAGCCTTAAATTCCAAATAATTTGCTATATCAATTCTTTGGTAATACAGTGATATGTTTATTTTTCATTAATATGGGTAGTTTCCTTTATTTGGTTAGCTTTATAATACGACGTCAGCAAAATTAATAATAGCCTAATACCTTTTACTGTTGAAATGATGGTGTATAGAAACAAATTTGTTTGCATCTCAATAATTGCAGCTTTGTTTTATGATCTCAATTTACAGATGTAAGATCTATTAAATATCATTTTGTGTAAACAATAGCATATATAATGCATCTGCAATGATTAATGTTCTAAATTAAAGAACTTAGTCATCTTTAAACTTAAAATATCAATTAAAAAATACAATCTTATAAGCTAAGTAGCATTTTTTTCTCAACCTAAGAGTTTTGGCATTTCATTCCCAGGAGAAAGGAATGTATATTATTTGACAAGTATATGATAACAACCCCTCACTGAAATTTGACAGTAGACAAGCAGCATTGTGGGTAGTCATATTACATGCAATTAGTGCTTTGTTAGTACAAAGCACTAAAATCTGTCACTCAAATCTGATAACAGATACTCAGTGTCATGTACAATGAGACCCAAGAAATTGCGAATGTCTGTGCGACCTTCACAGGTCGAACAACTACAGAATTGAATATGGACTACACCATGAGTTGTTCCATCGGGATTGGTGATCATCCATGAGCTGAGAAATGTCTACTCTAAAGAGAAGTGAAGGAATCTGACCCCTTCTCTTAAAAGGAGGTTTTGGGGAAGAAGAGAGAGTGTTCTGCGATGAGTCGACCAGAAATGTTGTTTTTCTCTTTTCTCTACCAAGAAACAATAAGTAGAAATAGCAACAATATTTTCCAAGGAGAAATCTTCAGTTTATTCCACTGTTCTTATCGCATTAAAAATGCATTTATGACGCCTAAATTTACTTGGGGAAATAATCAATTGGAAGTAAAGAAAAAGCAATTAAAAGACATCGTAAGACTCTTGCAAAAAGAAAGGAAAGTGAGGATAGAATCATAAATCAAAATATTTATCTAATAAACAAGTACTTTGCAAACAAATAATTATTAAATCAAAAAGAACGTCATGTAAAAATGTCTGTATAAAAATTGTTTGTCATATGAAATTCTCTTCAAAAGCACTTCCAGAAATGAAATTTCATCAGCAATGCTATTTATAGAAGCTAGCGAACGTTAAAGACGTAAGCAGTGGACGTTCTTAAAAAGCTAATAAAATGAAGCGAAACGCTAAAATAAAATCAATTAAAAAGCTTAATTACAACATTTTTCAAGATAGGGCTTTTGGTAATTGTTGGTACTGATTATATAATTTTCCAATCTGTCTTCAACATTTTAAATCACTCTTTTTAAATATTATCAAAAAATGCCTATCTTTTCATTTCTTCCTCAAAATATTTTAAGTTAGGATTTTGTGTAATTTCAAATAAAAGGTAAGTTTTTCCACCATTAATTCCTACATTCCAAATTAGTAAAGAGTTTCGAAAAATTGTTATTACAAATGATGAATTACAGATCCATTTTAATATGGATTTAGAGAAGGAAAATCAGTTAATTATGCATTAACTAAAGTGTTGTATATACTAAAAACTGTCAGGCTAAAGGTAAATTATCTGTTATCTTCTTAATAAATATTAAAGAAGAATTGGATAACGCTAAGCATACATTAATTAAAAATAGATTGTCCTTAATAACTGAAAAACTAATATAACATAAAGTCTGTTATCAAAAAATAGCAATTAAGATCAGTTAAAACCTTTTTGTAAATTTATAGTTATGCCATCTAAAGTTTTCATTACCAATATATATTCATTTACAGATATTAACTAACGATTTTCATTTCAAGCTAATCAAAATATGGATTCAAAGAATTCAGGTCTATAGCTCTAAATAAGCTCAAAATATGGACGGCTTACTATTTCAGTGGGAAAACATTAATTTCATCGTAATTGCTGAATTTAAAAGCAGTCCAAAAGTTCATCGGAATGATAAACCACTGCATAGAAATAAACTCATTAAATATTTAGGAGTCATACTAAATGAAAAACTCAAGTGAAGTGAGCATTTTTAAAGAACAAGCCACCAAAATAATGGAAAAGCAAAGTGATCAACGAAAACAGATCAATAATCTTTATATAATTGCAGGCAACAAATGAAATCAATAAAGAACACAGAAAAATGCTGGTCAAAACAGTCATAGATCGCATGGTCTGACATAGAACAGAATATGAGAAATCAATCCCAGAGTCTGACTAACAAAAATAATTATTTCAATTTAAAAACCATTTTTATTTAAAATAAATCATATAACCACAGCATAAATTTGGAAAATAGTTACTGAAGTAAGAAAATTTTTACTGGACATAGTAAATTTTTTTCATGAAAAATCACTAACTGTCAAAAAACGTTTACGATTTATGACTAATTTTAATCTAAATGACAACGAGGAAAATATAAAGATTTCTAGATATATCCAGAAAATCTCGACATCGATTTTAAAATCCGTTTCTATAACAAGTTTAAATATTATTAATTGTTCAATTAATGTTTTTAAATTGTTCTAAAAATGAAGTTGCCACTGTTGAGTACATTTTGTTGTTTCAAATATGATAAATTAATTCTAAAATTTAAGTAAAACTTTCCAGAAACAACAAAGAATAAATTCTTGATATTAAAAAAGCGAAAGAATTTGGAATCAAATTCAAATTGGATACACATTTTATCTGTCATTCTAAATCCTAAAACTCTCAACTTATAGTCGCACAAATCCAACATAAGCTGAAACATTTATTTCATCAAACTGTTTTGGATTAAAGTACATCTAGTCTATTATGGCATGATCATACAGATAGCCTTGCTTAAATATATTTTATAGATAGCAATGGAACCATGTCTTCAATATCCAACTTTATTTCTCAAAAAAGACTTTTAACATGCTATTAGATAACTGACAATAAGATTGAGATCATTACAATATAGGAAGAAAAAAGTTTTGAAACTATAACTAAAGTCTCTAAAAATTATATCTACAGGTGGTCATGGTCTTTTCCGACATGTGCCAAAAGATTCATCCTTCTAGAAATGATTTCTACTCTTACGAAGGAACTGGAGAAACAATCAATATTATTTGTCCTTTAATACAGTCATTTCATCTTGAAATGCCTCCCCCTCAAACAAATGGCACAAAAATATAATTCACAACTCATTGACGACTTGGAAAATCATCAATTTAATAATTTTTGTAGAAAAAATTTACCGATAATCATCCCAAAATCTATTAATAAAATGTTACTAAATTCCTTACTTGCACTTTAACATTTTATTATTTAAAAAGTCCTAGATTGAAAATTATAATATTTGCGTATCATGTCATGCCATATTTTCATATCATGTTTATAACCATTATTTATTTTTTTATGCATTTTATTTCAGTTATGCTATAAGCATATTTTATTATTATTTAAATAATATTATACTATATTGATTATCTATTTTAAGGCTTTATGTAATTCTGTAATATCATAATTGGATGTGCTTTTTTTTTTTAATTTTTATATTCTATTTTTACCAACCATACTTTTTACAGGTAGAGGGCTACATAGTTTTGTATACTGGATTGAAGTGTAGTACAAAGTATATGATGCTTAGTATAAGAAAAGTTTTCTATAAATAGTGTGTTTCAAATTATCCCCCTTACATATTTATCACAGCATTAGAATATCAATTAGAGAAAGTAATTTTTGCAAAAAATAATATTTAACTATTGTTTTGTAGCTTTCTAAATTAATAAAAATCAATACCATGAAACTAATTCCTGATATGTGTTCAAGTCTATAGGAACAAATCAAGTACATGATCCTGAATATTCAATTATATCAAGTTTTCATATAATCTTAGAGCTGTAATTCAAAATCTTTCTACATATTACGCTTCAGAATAAGTATAAATGATTGGAAGAATATATTCTAATAAAATAATATATTGTGATTGTAGTTATAAATTATTTACTGTCACATTAAACTTATAAAATTAAAACCCAATATTTGAAATATTACTTAAGTCTAATTTTCTCTGAATCTGAGATAAATTATGACTCAAAGACGCCCGTTTCTTGTGTTACAGGTTCTCTAGGGGTTAAGTATTAATGGTAACTTCCTAGTTCAGTAAAAGTTATTATTTAATAGAAGTTTCATAAAGATAAAAGGACCTACTTTCCCCTACTTATTTTAGAATGCTATGCTACTGTCAGTAACAGTCTTGTTCAAGATATTGCCGTAAGGTGAAATATATTCTACAGCAATGTCTGCTGTTGCTGTTCACATATTCAAACTTTTATCTTTAAATCGAAGAAATCCAAAACTTTCTTAGCTTGACACGTGAAGATGGGGAAAAAATTAAATTTCCTTTTATATGCCTGTCATTAAAATTGATCTCCGCCTATTTCCCATGCGATAACTCATGCACGTAAGATTCCTAATTTCCCTGAAATTTCCAAGACATCCTTTAAAGAGGGATTGTCGTGTCCTCCGATCCATCATGTCTTCCACTAATTCTCCACCTTACCTGGACAAACCGCCTTGATTAAAGTCTCGTCGCGCGAAAGCGTCTTTTTAAATTTTTATAAAGTTTTTGGTGCATTTTATCACCGTCAGGAGTGCCACAAAAATGCGATTACCAACCACGAGGCTGCGCTTTTAGGAGCTCGTACGATCATTTACCACGTGCAAAGGCTCTCAAGACAAGGCACAAATAGCTTTTGCCTCAACCAAAACACGGCCCTCGTAAAAGAACCCCTTATGACCCCACGCGAGAGCGCTTTAACACGATTCAAAGGCGTCATTGCCTTCATTTCTGTCATAAAACCTAATGCCACAGATTTAGGGTTATCTGAAAAAGGGGCTTCGACCGCATATTCTTAAGAGAGGAAATATTTTTCTCACTATCAGGAGGAAGTGGAAGGGGGCGGAAATATTTTCCTTTTATGTCCCCAGAGCAGGCAAAAAAATGAAAAGTGTTCTCTTTTATGCTCGCAAATTGTATAGAAGTGGTATGAATTGCGCTGTAGTCGGTGTCTGCACGGAATATCTAAGTACAGGGTATATAAAAAGAAAAGTGTACGACTACTTCACTAACATAAAAGTGCAATATTGAGTGGTGTAGTTTTAGGTCACCTTTGCGATTCAAAGCGCGTCAACACGTAAACGCCACTAAGGTATTAATAACCCTGCGTGTCATAAATCATTCAAGATTATGCATTAGATAAGAAACATAATTTAAAGAAAGCGAAAACATTTCCCCATAAAACGGACACACACAATACTATTCGCTCTATAATAAGTCTTAAAAAGAACATAATGTTGACATTGGACGCCAGTTAAACATTAGCAAGCCGCTTGGCTGTGACAACAGACGCTTGTGGCTATGCATAATATTTTGAGACCTATTAGAGAAGTAATTATGATATCACTTTTCCAATGTGTCACCCTGAGGAAAAAGAGCACGTAAACTTTCTCATTTTAAGTTTCGCATGTTTAAGATCAGAAAGATATTTTGCTTATTTTAGTACAGACATTACTTAATTTATTGGACGTTTTATTCTGTACTAACTACTATATTTCTTTTATAAAATATCAATTTATCTACTTAACAGATCTATTCCTACAAGGTTGATATTGTTTCTATTTTTGATAATATAGGGAAAAATATTAACTAGCATTCAAATATTTTCAATTACGTGCAACAGATGCTATATTTTAGCAGGCATCAATTTAGAGAATAAGTACGTTTGGTGAAGATTGTGACGCTGTATATCATATGAATTCGAATTGTCTGTTGCAATTTTCCAAGCCTTCTCTCATTATAAATAAGAATGTAGGATAATTTTCTCTAAAGCCATCGTATAAGATATCTCCTTTCGCACCAGTACTGCTTCATCAAACAGGAGATTTTGATTTATTAAAAATAATCTCATAATATGTTCGATAACTTCTTTCAAGCACCAAACTTATCTATTAAATTATTTGTGCTTGTTTTTATACTTGAAATGAGCATACATTAACTATAAAAGAAGACGTTTACAAATTATGACTTTCACCTTGTTGGAGCATTATCATATTATCATGTAGATGATATCATGTGCAGAATTATCATGCACAGAATCGTGTGGAATTAACACGTGCAGAATTATCATGCACATAATCATGTAGAATTATCATGTGCTGAATTATCATGCACAGAATCATGCAGAATTACCATGTACAGAATCATGTAGAATTATCATGCACAGAATCATGTAGAATTATCAAGTAGATGATATCATGTGCAGAATCATCATGCACAGAATCATGTAGAATTACCATGTACAGAATCATGTAGGAATTATCAAGTAGATGATATCATGTGCAGAATTATCATGCACAGAATCATGTAGATGATGTCATGTGCAGAATTAGCATGCACAGAATCATGTAGAATTATCGTTATCATAGATAACTGAATAGATCAATAATAAGATTGATATTGAATAGATATAGATTATCTATTATCTGTTCTATAGAAAATTGTCTTGTCAATACTGACCATTTGCCTATTAGTTACTGTTCTACGATGTTAAAAAAAGTATTTACCGAAATAAAGTGACTTTGAAAACAAAATAGTGATAAACTGTCAGAGCATACAAATTCTATTATGCTAAGATTATATAATTTAAACAAAAAATATTAATCGCAATATTAAAAACCAGTATAATAATACTGATTAAAGTGCTTGTTCTACAGAAGAAAATAAAATTAAATATTCTGTTAGTGTAATGAAGAACATTAGAACCAGCAAAAAAAAACCAATTTTCTGCAGCAGTATTTTCTTGTGCATCTTTAAAGCATTCAAGAAATTATTTATTTATACTTTTAGATGTACCTTCTTTAACAATTACGATGTTTAAATAAACATACAGTCGACTCTCTTTAAACCATAATTTTTATGATGAAGCGAAGTGGTTTAACAAGAATTGATCGCATCTTATTTTGTTTCTGCTGCTCCATTATGTTAATACACGAGCATCTAGTTTATTTAATTTATATCAATGTAGATTACGAATGCGAACCAATGCTTAAGTTGATTACTGTAGTAAAACGCTTAGATACATTCCATAACTTAGGTTGTTGGAATGAATATATTCTTCCTAGCACTATAATTTATTCTTTTGATGTCATCTAATGAAAGATTACCAGTACCAATAAAAATAAATTGCATGTTCTTAGACTACCACAAAATGATAAAATACATTAATAATATACGTGAGTACATATGTGAAAGTTCAAATAAAGTCTACAAATTATATAAAATATCTCTGAATGGTCTCCGTTTTTATTAATTGATTCTAAAATATTATCAAATAAAAATTATTTAAGTTATTGTTTTAATATTTTTATTTCTTTTATATGTTTTATTAAAATAGCCTGCTAATCGGGGCCTGATGGCCGAGTGACTAGGGTCTGGTGCTTCGGGATCGAATCCCGGCGGTAAAATGGGTGTTTGTATTGGTTCGGAAACCACCTTAAACAGTAGGTTCCGCATAATATGACTGCAGAGCATTAGACGTAGGACTGACAGCCGTACCCCTTAAAAATATAACATCTCTTGTCTCGAAATCTGCTAGTAGGTAGATAGCCTTGACCCACCATGGGACTGTTGCACCAATGAAGAAGAAAGCTTGCTAATGAAATTGAAATACTTTTATACACAAATGGGAAGAAGTCTGATTTTATCAAGTGGAATAGGGTTACATTCGGAAAGATATCTAAGGGTAATCTTTCCCCCTATTTTGTGAAAAGAAAACTGAAAAATCTTCCAGTAAGAAAAACAAGTGTCGATGTGTCTGTTTGTTTTTCAAAGCTACGAATCGGAAGCCCAGTACTAAAATAATCGAGCCTTTATCCACAACAAACAACATGCATTCACTATGACTGGATACCCAAAGTTGTTCAGTAGATGGTTTCAGTAAAGTCCATGAATATGAATGACACATGATAGTCTGCTGATGCTTTTCTTGCAATTAGCCTTATCACTTTACTAAAAAAAACTTTTTTTGTGAATGTTTCAGATTTAGATGAAATATTAATATTTGAAGCATGATTTAGAATTACTTTAAAAAAAGCAAACATTAAAATTTTATTCAATGTTTTTTCGACATAATTTCAGAATAAAAATTCAGTTCCTTGTCATTAACGTGCTAGCCAACATGCAGGGTTTTTATCTAGGTAATTTCCTTTTTTTTTTTTTAACTCTGAGATATTTATTTTTCAAATTCATGATCCATTTTAAAATTCACTAAAGAAAGTAGATATGGTTTCTACTAAATAATACATTAAAATGAGCAAGTCACATATATGAGAAAAAAAATTATTCATGAAAATTAAAAATTCGTCAAATAAAAACCATATGACTAATTTATCACTTTTACGCCTGGAAAACATTTACACTTACTTAAACACTTATTCAATTAGTGAAATATGCCCATTCAAAAAGTATTAAACTTTTAAAATTCTGTTTAATAATTTTCTAAGTGCGTTTTTTCTTTTATTTTGGCCCGTGTTCATAGGTATGTAACTCCGTGGCCTTTACAGTCTAAGCATACTTCTCTCAATGTATCCTCTCTTCCTTCTTCTAAATTGTATAAAAGGTTTTAAAATGTCCTGTCTTATCTTTAATTATATTTTGTCGAATCAATTATAACTATATATTGTAAGGGTCCTAAAATGACTAATTTAAACATCATACAAAAAGTTATTAGTGTAAAAAAAAAACCTATTTTCTTATTGTTAGGAAATTGAGCAACTTGTGAAAGTCATAAAAAAAAGAAAACTGTCTAGACCAGTTTTTAAGCTAAAATGATTGGGTGAAATTTAATACTAAAAATAGCACGAGGAAAATAAATAAACTTCAGCTCGAAATTGGTCAAATGTACAAAAAATTTCATTACATCTTAAAATACTTACTATTGCAGCAAAGTACAGTTATTGGCTTGCATCTTTGGCCAGGTACAGTTCCTATGCATGCAATCAGTGACCTTTACAAGTCTGCGCATACCTCTTCCAAAATTTGTATAAAGGGTTTTAAAAGTTCATTTCCTTCTTTAATTATATTTTGCTTAATCAATTATAACTATATATGGTAAGGGACCCTAGAATGAATAATTTAAACATCATAAAAAAGTTATTAGTGTGTCATGTACAGTTCATATGCATCAAACTCGTGGCCCTTTACAAGTCTGCGCATACCTTTCCCAAAATTTGTATAAAGGGTTTTAAAAGTTCCTTTCCTTCTTTGATTATCTTTCGACGAATCAAATACAATTTATATATGGGAAAGGATTAAAAAAAATAATAATTTAAACACTTTAAAAGTTTATTAGTTTAAAGTAAAAAAGAAAAACTCTTATTTTCTTACTAATAGGAACTTGAGCAATTGGTGAAAGACGTAAAAAATATGCTAGTCTACACCAGTTTTCTAATCTAAAATAATCGTGTGAAATTTAATACTAAAATAGCACCGAGGAAAACTTTCCACAAATTTCCTATAATAAATAAACTTCAGCTCAGGTGGTTGAATGTAATTCCATTACATTTTAAAATGTTTTACTATCGAAGCAATTTAAATGCATCTTGGAGCAATGTACAGTTCATATGCATGCAACCAGTGGCCTTTACAAATCTGCGCATACTTCTTCAAAATTTGTATAAAAAAAGAAAAGAAATTAGTCTAGATCAGTTTTTAATCTAAAATGATTATGTGAAATTTAATACTAAAATAGCACGAGGGAAGCTTTCCACAAATTTCCTATAATAAATAAACTTCAAAAAAAAAGTTTCTTTTACAATAAATTTCATTACATCTTAAAATGCTTACTATCGCAGCAAGGTACAGTTCTTGGCTTGCATCCTGGACCAGGTACAGTTCATATACATGCAACCAGCGTCCTTTACAAGTCTGCGCATACCTCTCCTAAAAATTTGTATAAAGGTTTTAAAAATTCCTTTCCTTCTTTAATTATATTTCGTCGAATCAAATACAATTATATATTGAAAAGAACTCTAAAAATAATAATTTAAACCATAAAAATAATAATTTAAAATAAAAAACTGCCCTACTTTCTTTACAAATAGAAGCTTGAGCAATTTGTGAAAGACATAAAAAATATGCTAGTCTAGACCAGTTTTTTTAATCTAAAATAATTGGGTGAAATTTAATACTAAAATAGCACCGAGGAAAACTTTTCACAAATTTCCTATAATAAATAAGCTCGAATTGGTTAAATGTACAATAAATTCCATTACATCTTAAAATGCTTTACTATCGCTGCAAGAGTGAATGAAGAAGAATAAAAATTTAAATTATATTCCATGAGTTTTGATGTAAATGTTAACTATACTTCAATCAAGCTTTAAAAAATGATCCTCCAAAATTAATGGAGTTTCTTTGAAAAAAGGTATAGAAGAAAATTATCCGAATAAAGAAAGGTACAAAAGGGACAGCAAAAAAGGGGAAAACTAGTGTGGAAGTACTTTTCAAAATAAGATTCCTAATACAAGTTGGTCCTAGAGGGAAATATTTTCCCAACTATTAACCGCAGAAGAAAAATCCCCCGCTTTTATTCCGTTGGTGAAAGAGAAAAACCGAGCATCTCTTTCTCTTTTCTGTCAAACATGACAGAAAAAGAGGTAATTTGGTTGGGTTGAATTGGATCAAGTTTGCTGGAATTCGGGAGGTTGAAAGTGGGAGAGTGGGTGTTTTTATTCTCTTGCTTTCATACGCCATTTAATTAATTTTTAAAATTATTTCGATATTGCCTTGGGAGTTCTTATTTATTTATTAACTTTGATTGCATTGGATTGATTGATATTTTTGATTTGTTATATCATAATTGATATTTTGATTTGTTACATCATAATTGATATTGATTTGCAATATCATTATTGATATTGTGCTTTATTTGGTTGCTGCATATGTGTATGAATTAAAGATGAAAAAAGTTGAATTATGTGATTATGTGAAACACGTAATAATAAAATTTTCTACTTATAGTTTGGTTAGGATTCATATAATAAAATAGAATGGAAAATAATTTATTGAGCCGATTTATGCATAAAGTTTATTGACTTAGTTAATTAATATAAAAAATTATGACATGGCAGAAAAAGAGGTAATTTGAGTTGGGTTGAATTGGATCAAGTTTGCTGGTTTCGGGAGGTTGAAAGTGGGAGAGTGGTGTTTTTATTCTCTTGCCTTCATACGCCATTTAATTAGTTTTTAAAATTATTTCGATATTGCCTTGAGAATCTTATTTATTTACTAACTTTGATTGCATTGGATTGATAGATATTTTTCATTTGTATTATCATATAATTGATATTGCGTTTTATTTGGTTAGAGCATATGTGTTTGAATTAAGTGAGAAAAACTGAATTAGGTGATTATATTAGATGAGTATTATTAATTTTTTTTCCTGATTCTACTTATAGTTTCCTTATGATTCATATTAATAAAATAGAATGCACATTAATTGACTGAGCCAATTTGTGAAAAATGGGCGCATAAAGTTTATTGACTTAGCTAATTAATATTTAGGCTTTTTGATTTTGAAGTATATGAATTGAGTCAATTAATGCAACCATAACTAAAATTGAATTCTTCTTTACTCTACACTTTCTAATAGTATTTATTTGATAAAAATATAAGTGATATCAATATATATTTAATTAAATAATATTAATGGAACATTAAATTAAACATTTTTCGCTTCAGTTGTCCCACTGAGAAAATGTGATTCACTTTTAAAACTATTAATGTGTATAATGTCAATATCATTCTAATTAAATTTATGTAAATATGCGTTTTATTATTGTGACACAGTAATAAAATTAAAAAAAACAGTATCTCTTCTCTTTTTTTGTCAAACATGACAGAAAAAGAGGTAATTTGAGTTGGGTTGAATTGGATCAATTTTGCTGGAATTTGGGACAGTGGGTGTGCCTTCATACGCCATTTAATTATTTTTTAAATTATTTCGATAAGCCTTGGGAGGCTTATTTATTTGTGAAAATTGCATTGGATTTAGAAATTTTGAGGTGATTGTGTGTTTTGAATTAAGTGTGAAAAGCTGAGACGTATGATATTAAATTTTTCCTTCATTCTACTTATGGTTTTGGTTTGGATTCCTATCAATAAAATAGAATGCAAAATAATTGAACTGTTTTATGAACAATTTATGCATAAAGTTTATTGACTTAGCTAATTAATATGCATACTTTTGTGTCAACTATAACTAAAATTAAATTCATCAATTCATCTTTAATTCTATACCTTCTAATGGTATCTATTTGATAAAAATATTAATTCTATCAATACATATTTAATTAAATAACATTAATGGAACATTAAATTCAACATTTTCATATCAGTTGTCACATTAAGCAAATGTGATTCCTTTTTTAAAAATATTAAAATTTATATTATCAATATAATTATAATTCAATTTTGTGTAAATAAGCGTTTTATTATTGTGATGCATTATTAATTTAATATGCTTGATTTTATTAATTGCCATAGTGAGTAAATATAAAACATTTTAAAATTTCTCTGTTACTCTAGGGGTCTCAAAGTGTTAAACTTGAAATTCTTATATATACTATTCTCTAATTTATGTTTAATATTTTGAAACTTATATTTTGACTGTACCAAAAAACTTCCAAAGATATTTAATTTTTATTTTAAAATGTTAAGACTTTAAACATTTGTTAAGTTAGAAAAGAAAAAGTAAATGTTTATAATTATTATTTTTAATTTAGCAAAATTTTCCATTAACTGTGATAAGTCGATACATTTAGTATAATTTTTTTTTTTATTTTTATATAAGTTTTAGAATGTTTTTAAAAATTTAATGAATATAATTAAGAACAAATTATTTGGATTAGGTTATACATGCCTTTATCTTTCTTCTATTGTGCATTCAAACGTATAAGACTTGACTGACGGAAGTCTTTTAATTGGTATCTCATGGTATATTTTCATCAAATTAAGTAATGAATTAATTATATTTTTACATTTTTCATTAAGTCTCCGAACTGAAATAATTGTTTTCAAACTGTAATTTCTAAATTCATTGAGATTTAAATTTGCTAAACTGATAGAATTTAAAAATATGCTTAATATTTAAAGAATCATAGAATTCGAAAACTTATTTTACTTACATCTAAAATTTTTTATCATTTGCTCTGAATTAAAAGCAGTAATTCTTAAGAAAAAAATCAGCGCACTAGTTTGGCATTAACAGAATTTTAAAATTAACCTTTCTGTCTGACAGTTCTTTAACTTCGTATGAACTCGGTTTTAACACTTAAACTCCATTATTAAAAATAATTGAATTTTACAATGAATTAAAATAGTGACTTTATATTTTAACGTCTGAGGAATCGATCATTTATAAACCATTCTGATAACTTTACTGTAAAAAATAGCTATAATGACTTGAACTGTTTTCATTAATTTTCTAATTCAGCTAAAAAAAAGTGATCACATTAGAAAATAATTGATTCAATATATACATTCAAATTTAAAAGTTGCCATGATATTATGATTTTAAACACACGTTAAAAATTACGATAATATGATTATGGATAAACGTTAGTTTAAAAGAAATAACTGAGAATGACAAAAAATAAAAAAATATTTATTGGGTTGGATTTGTCACTGTACGGATCATTCATTATTTGCACACTTTAGGCTAACTATAACGGGACCTACAGTTTAAAGTGATTCCGAACCACCAACAAACATCTATGACATGATTCGAAACTGAAGCTTGTGGTTCCAAAGACCAGAGGGCTAGCCAATTGGCCATCAGACCGCATGTTTATTGGAAGTTATTTAAATTATTATTCTGAAATTAATATTCTAAACAACTTGGCCATTTTTATTTGTTAAAGTCGCATGATCCCATATAAAAATTTTTGTATATTTTTATAGCTTATATTTCAACAGAATGTTATGAAACTATGCAATCACTACTTCGTAAAATCTTATGAATATATCTGAAGTTTACTTTTAAACATAGATATAAAAATAGATTTATACCTGGTGTTCATAAGCTGTTTGTACCAAATAGGGTCAGTAGTCCATCAAGTCAAACAATATTTGCAATGCTACCTTAAGCTGCATTTCAGAAATGCTGCTTTAAGTTTCATATAGACGCGATTTAAATCGTTTACTCATAATGTTTTGTTTAAATTTCTATATATACTCCTTTGTGACTATTTATATTCAGATACTTTTCGGTCCTTTCTGAAAGATTTTTACATCTTTCAAAAGATTTCAATTCTGCTGTTAGGTTTTAGGGAGAAAAAAGAAGGCACTTTATAAGTGTAATGCAAATAAGAGAAATAAGAAAAGGGTGTACATAATAATATATGAAAAGGGTATACATAATGTTATATTAAAAGGGTATACAAAATGTTATATGAAAAGAGTATACGTAATGTTATAAGAAAAGCGTATACACAGTGTTATAAGAAAAAGGGTATACATACATATTTTAAGAAAGGGGTATACATAATGTTATAATAAAAAGTGTATACATAATATTATAAGAAAGGGTATACATAATGTTATAAGAAAAGGGTAGATACTTCATTTACTATAATCACTTAAACATGTATAATTTTCCATTTTAATTAGATGACTTATGAAATTTTTATGTCAAAAGGAAGAATCAGTTTATTTCTAAAGTCAAAAGGAAGAAGTAAATTTATAGAATAATAAATTTTCAAATTGATCTTTCTTAAATGTCATCAAGACATTGAACTTCCAGACTGAGAAATCAAGATAAAATAGCATTATAAAAGGCATACATAAAAACAATTATTTAATAATCGGATATTTTACATTTCAAATACTCACTTCACCTCTCTGACTATTGATATTTAGATACTTTTCGATCCTTTCTGAAAGTATTTTACATTTTTAAAAGTTTCAATTCTGATGTTAGGTTTTTAAGGATAAAAAAGACGTCACTTCACAAGTGTAATATACTAAAGAGATACAAGAAAAGGATATGCATAATGTTATAAGAAAAGTGTATACATAAAGTTATAAGAAAAGAGGGAGAAAAGAGTAGATACTTAAGATAAGAGTAGACGCATAGAAAAGGGTATGCATAAGGTATAAAGGTATACAAAAGAGTAGAAAAGGGTATACATAATGTTATAAGAAAAGAGTATTAAGATAAAAACAAAAAAACAAAGGATAAATTAAAAAAGGAAGAGTCAGTTTACAGAATAATAAATATTCAAACTGATCTTTCTTAAATGACATAAAGACATTGAACTTCCAGACTTAGAAATCAAGACGAAATAGCATTATAAAAGTCATACACCAGAAAAAATTATTTAATAATTGAATATTTTACATTTCAAATACACACTTAAGATTGAAGTATTTTTCTACTGCCAGTAGGATCTACAAATACATAATACTTTACAGTACTTGTTCCCTTTATGGGGAGCAAATTTATGGCTCTATCGAAGTGAAAATTAAACGAGCACATAAGCGGAAGCTGGGTCGGGAGAATTCCTGCCCTCAATTTCCTTATGGTTGATGAGAAGCCTTATACGAACCAATAAATCCTAACGTTCTTGCTTGATTTACCTGAATTTGTCACACACAAACATGATTTGTCTCACTTCTACCGAAAAGAACATTCATATATATACATCTCAAGCCATTCCTCCCAAAGAGAAAAATCAAATTGGATTTATGTTTGGATTTCGGGTAAGTTTTATGGAGTTTGCAACAGAAATGCATAGTTATGAAGGATTTAAACAATTGGCTTTTGGATATCCGTTTATATATTTTGATATCGTCGATTTTTACGCTTTGTTTTTCAATATAGACGGAGGCGGATATTGTTATGTTTGATTCGGTTACATTTAAATAGCTTTTATTTCAATGATGGTAAATTTATATTTATGTGATGCATTGAAAGAATAGAAGCAGTGAATGTTTGGTAGTAACGGAAAAACAATATTGAATTTCAACTGTCGTAAATCTGATTATAAAGAGTTCTTCTCTTGTAAATATTAGGTTCAGGAATAGATAGTTTGCTGTTTTGCTAAAAATAGATTGCAATAGTCAAATGTAGCGTACTTAAAATTGTGTATTATTTTGACTCACTTTGTGTAAGGTATAAAAACGATATAAAAATTAAATATTTTATTTCTAAATAAAATTATTATTCCTGATATACTTTTAAACAACGAAATTAATCAACATTGTTAATCTATGGATAAACAAACAAGCTTAAATCTTATATTTCTGAAAGGTAACTAATGCGATAATAATAGAAGAATTATTCTTAATTCTTCTATTATCATCGAAGAATTAAGGTTATATACGAATATCAAATTATAGATCAAGATGATATTCGAATGTCTGAATAGAATTATTATATATATGTATATATTATATTCGAATTACAGGTTAAGAATATATTCGAAGATTATTAGATTAGATTATATTCGAAGATTATTATTAGATATTAATACAGAATTAATAAGAGTTAATATCGATACAATAAAATTTTAGCTAAAAAAATGTTGTTGTTTCTTCAAGATTAAACATAATTAATACATGCAATGTGAATTAAAAAATAATTATAAAGTTCATAAAGTTAGCATAAAATTTCTAATATTTGAGGCAGACAGTATAATATTTATTTTTACTTTCTAAAATGAAAAACTCCATCATACCAAGAACACCCTATGTAATATTGTCAATATTTATGAAGATTAAAAGGCTAAAAATAATTTGCTTTTAAAATATGCTAGTAGGCATCGGAATCTAAACAAGTTACAGTGAAAACATTTTTCTATTGAAACAAAAATTAATACAAAAAGCAAAAAAAAAAAAAGAGAGAGATAGTACTTCAGATTATCTCTGGAATCTCCTTTTATAAATTGTGATTTACTTTTCTAGAAGAATGCGAACTTTCATTTTTCCTGTATCCGCTTGTAAAAGCTGAACCATTAACTTTTATTACTTTTACTTTAATAACGCAACCAAAAAGGAAAAAGTAACGTATTTTTTATATTAATGGATTTTGTAACCAGTATCTATAGATTCTTCAGTTCAATGGATCGCTTAATACCAAAGATAAACAACACTTAAAAATTTTAGAGGTATGTCTGACGCACGTATAGATACATCCACGGGAGATGAAAGAGATGGATTCTTGTATTTTACTGAAAAAACGAAAATAAAGTCTAAAAGCCATTTTAAAACTAGTTTTGATCTTAAATACATATATCGAAATATCAATTTATGGGGATATTATGGTAAATCGTCTGAATTGGTAATCCCTATATTTTACTTTTGTGTAATATGTTTATTATTCCATTAATTATTTCTACTATTCCATTTCAGACCAATAAATAGTAGGTAAAATACAGGGTGATTATAATTAAAATTCTACTTTCAAAATGCTGTAGATAAGAACCACTCGTCGCAAGGAGTTCAAATTTGAACTGGATACTTGAAGAAGGGGGAAACGGTATAGCATCAGAAAAGATTCCACCGATTTTTCCCATCCAATCCAAAAGTCATTTTAAAACACGTTTTGATTTTAAACAAATGTATCGAAATATCAGTTTATGGAGATATTAAGGTAAATCGTCTGAATTGGAAATCATTATACACTCATGTCCATAAATTAAGGATAATGAAGTTTAGGCAAAGAAAGAGACAGAAGCAAAACAAATTTGACTTATTTGTAAAGTCTATTTATTAAACAAAAGGTAAAGAGCAAAAAAAGATGCTATATGTTTGACATAATTAATAAAAATTGCGATTTTTTTTACTCCCTGGAGCAAATTTAAAAAAAGAACCTATTTACAAAAAACAGTATAACATGGTTAGTATGATGGTTAATATGGAGTATGTCTCCCGGACGATGCAATACAGGCCTTACAACGCCTAGGCATGCTGAGTATCAAATTATCAATCTGATCTTGGGGAATATTACACCACCCATCAAGCAATGCCCTCCAAAGTTCCGGTTGACAGGTGGGAGGGGGTTGACGGGCTGCAATTCGTCGACCAAGCATATCCCACACATGCTCTATTGGATTCAAGTCCGGTGAGTATGCTGGCCAATCCATACGGGTGATATCCTCCAATTGAAGACATTCGTCTACAATGTTTGCAAGGTGAGGACGAGGGCGTTGTCATCCCTAAACAGAAATTCAGCACCGATGTCGCCCCGAAACAAACGTATATGCTGCTCCAGAATGACATCCCGATAGATGTGGCCTGTCATCGTTACACTCTGAACATGCAGGTCAGTTCTGGAACCAAGAATAATTCCTCCCCAAACGAGCCATCCTGCGCCACCGTAACGGTGTCGTTCAATGGAGTTCTCTTGGTGGTAACGGGTACCTGGCGCTCTCCATATGAAAGTCCGGCGAGAATCAGACTGCAAACTAAACCTGGACTCGTCGAAAAACATCACACAAGACCACTGTTGCGATGTCCACAATGCATGCTCTCTACTCCAGGTTAATCGCAGGCGACAGTGAGTTGCGGTAAGGCCTACGAGGCCTACGAGCATATAAACCAATGTGCCCTAAGCGTCTGTACACGGTCTGCCTTGAAACTGTCGTACCGGTAGCTGAAGAGAGCTGACGAGACAGTTCTGATGCTGTGCTCCATCTGTTTCTTTTGGCAGTAACTGCTAAATACCGGTCCTCATTCGGTGTTGTAACTCGGGGGCGACCTGTACTGTAACATCTACTCACATTACCATCATCTTGGAATCGTTGCCAAAGCCTGGAGATGACACTCTGGGCGATTCCAAGTTCCTCGGATACTTCCAGCTGGGTACGCCCACATTCCAGTCGTCCGATAATTCTACCACGTAAAAAATCATCCAAATGCTTCTTTTGTGCCATAACTATACGGTTATTGCACTGAAAGGCTTTTAAAGCGCTTGTGAACAATTTTACTTCTTTGCCCCCATTCCTTATATTCCCGCTCTTACACCCTCGTCATTGTGACGTACTATCCGCGCCATCTGGTGGTTTCCTGTAATTTGCATATTCTTCTTCAAGATGTGTGTGATAATTCTACAGGTGAAATTTTTATTTTAGAGTTCAATTTCTGTGGGATTCTGAATTATCCTTAATTTATGGACATGAGTGTATTTTATCTTTGTGTAATATGTTTATTATTCCATTAATTATTTTTATAGAAATATTTTACAAAATTCATACAGTATTCTATTTCAGACCAATAAATAATAGGTAAAATACAGGGTGATTATAATTAAAGTCCCTCTTTCAAAATGCTGTCAAAAGAACCACTCATTACAATGAGTTCAAATTTGAACTGAAGTTACTTGAAGAAGGGGGAACGGAATGGCATCAAAAGAAAACGCTCCAAAAAAGTTCCACCGATTTTTCCCTTCCGATTTGATATCACCTTCCCAAGGTGGATAGGCTTTCCACTAACTGTCATAACTGTTGAATGACTTGGAAGTCATTTTTTTCGTCAAAAAACTGAAACAATCAAGCCCATTGAACACCATAGTTAGTTTAATGTGCAGCGTTTGCTAAATACGTTGTAACTTCGATTCAAAATATCACTGGCTGCATAAAAAAATTCCAAAGTGTATTAATAGATGGCGCTGTAACAGGCGTAAAGAAAGTGAATTCGGTAGCTAGTGATATTTTGAATCGAAATTAAAACATGTTTGGCATAGGTTTTAAAAACATATTTGGCATTTATTTTCTTTATGCCGCTTACAGCGCCATCTATTAATACATTTTGGAACAATTTTTTTTGAAGCCGTACCGTTTCCCATTTCTTCAGTTCAAATTCGAACTCATTGTGACGAGTGGTTCTTTCTCTTTACAGAATTTTGAAAGTGAGTCTTCAAAATGCAATTATAATCATCTTGTATTTTATGACTTTTTACTTTGAAATAATTAAAAATAATTTAACCAAAATAGATTCCTTAAATCAAATTTTTAAACTCTTCCTAAAATGTTTTAATTATTTCGAAAGAATAAATCTGTAAAATATCAAGAAATGTGATCTTTATCTACAGTTCGTTGAAACTATAAATTTAAACGTCCAAGAAGTTTCTATGACAAAACATTTTTTTTTTTTTTTTTTTTTTTTAGATTTTAAAACTGATACTACTTTATTTTCTGCAAACTGCTTCCAAATCCCTTTTTACAAGAATCTTTTAAAGGTGGATGATCTCAATTTATCACTTGTGGTATGTGTGGAATTTCCAAAATGTTGAAATATTTTTAGTACATATATTTACCATATTTATTTTAGGAAAGGAATAAGTATTCGTAAAAAAAGATCGATATGTGTCATTTGAATTCTGTCAAGAACTTTTCAATGATAAATTTAAAAGTTCATTGTCATAATTTATAAGGCTCAACAAATTAATAATGTCTCTCAAAGTTATTTTTAAAATTATCATTCATTTATGAAAATACAATAAATACGACGAGTATGATAAATTCCGAAAAGAAATTAATTAATTTTCGATCAAATAACAGTGTCTTGCAGTATTTTTATTTGTGATAGACAATTATTTTTTTTAAATTAATGTTTATTTAATGTTTTGGAAAATTATTTGGTATCTTCAATATTGGGTTGATAATTTTTGAGGAAAACAGGCGATAGATTTAATTTCTGGTTTATTTTTAGTATCTGGTCTATCCTTTATTTGTAGCGCGTGGGAGTATTCTGACGTCAATGTATTCAAAGAAATAAAACTGCTCGTTTTAATAATTTTTGATGTTAAATTCTTTTATTACTCTACCATCAAGAATGTGTAAGGGATGTCATCAATAGATTAGAGAATTTCTTATAATTTTAAAAGAAAGAAAAAACTTTTAAGAATGTAATTCACTAGATGTATGAATGCTCAATTTTAAATTAGTTTTATTTAAGAGAAAATATAATTTTTAGACTAGTAAATTAAAATATGCGTCTTTAATCAGTTAACTTTTACTGGCTTTAATTTAAAAACAAATAGTTAAAATAATGAGGCATGATGTCCAAGTGATTATCCCGCGGTACCACAGGTTTCGGGTTCGAGTTTCGGCTTTGCCATGGATGTTTGTAGTGGTTGGAATCCACTTTAAACAGTAGGTACCGCTCAAACATTACTGTTGGGCTTATCTTATATAGGGCTGACATCCTCAACCCCGTAAAAAGGAAACATCTCCTGTCTTAAAAGACGCCTGGTGGCTAAGTGGCTAGCGCTCTGGCCTTTGGTATCACAGGCTTCAGATTCGAATCCTTTCGGTGGCATGGATGTATGTTAGTGGTTCGGAATCCATTTTGAACTGTAGATTCCGGTCTGTTTAGCCCTCGTGTGCGCAGGATAACTGTAGAGCGACAAACCAAAGCTGTCTCGAAATCTGCAAGTAGGCGGACGGTCTTGGCCCACCATGGGGTTGCTGGGCCAATGATGATGATGAGTTAAAATAAAATATTACTTTATTGATATGGAGTTGCATTTATTTAACTTCTTTATTTTTTCAATATTTTCATTTCTTTTCAATAGAAACGCACATGGGGAAAATGTCAATCTATATTTTTGCTATAAAATTTATCAAATCGATCAACCATAATTTTTTTTTTTTTTAATGTATATCCTATCTTAAATACACTCCTCCTCAATTACGTTTAGTACCTTTCATGTTTTCCATTGATTGATTGCACTGTATCGTGAACAAACTATTTAAAAATAAACAAACACTCATGTTCCATTTATCCAGTTACGTAAGCAAATACGGTCAGCAAAAATCTTTTGAAACCAGATGACAAAAAAAAAAAAATAATATCTTTACTCAGGAAATAGCTTTCAATTGAATAAGAACTAATTTACTTTCAAAAATATATCCCACGTTTGAAGCACTCAAACAAATGAGGTACACAAAAACCAATTTGTTTTAAATCACGATGCGAGATAAAAGCTTTTACCAACATTTGGATTAATTATATTTTAAGTGAAGTACACGGTACGATGAACTCGATTTCGGTTTATTTCAACTGATGCGGGTAGTGAATTCTTCTGGATAACATAACCCAGTAGCAAGCCCTGGACTTCAATGAACTACCACCTTCTCTTAGCTGTTTCTCTTTTAATCGCTTTGACGGTAATTGATATTTGCGAGTATACAATGTGTATCGTAACTGTCTTACCTGTATTTGTGTCTCATCTATCTACCGAACCGCTTGGGTCGTTAAAGGCAGAAGGATGAAAGTCCTCTCCTCAGCGCCATTAATGTCCTATTGGTATCGATATTAATTGCCATACGATAATGCATGTTGAGGAGAATCGATGCATCAGAAATTTAGATTAGCGGAAAACCATATTTTATAAACAGCTGTACACTTAGTATTCGACAGTTGGATTGAAAATAATTATATTCGGATAAAGAAGATATTCATTATTTTACAGACATACATCGCTTATTTTTAGAAGTTGAAATTTTGCTGTTAAATGAAGTTCTATTTTTTTGTAAGAACAAAGTAATATATGGGTGTAAATAAACGTTTCCTTGAAGTTAAAATCACAATTCAAAATAATTTAGAATGTATTATTCTCAAATTACATCGTAGTATTGGTATCGATATTAATTGTCATACGATAATGCATGAGGAGGATCGATGCATCAGAAATTTAGATTAGTGGAGAACCTTATTTTATAAACAGCTGTACACTTAGTATTAGACATCTGGATTGAAAGTAATTATATTCGGATAAATAATGCATTCTTTTGTTTGTAACTTGAAATTTTGATATTAAATGGAGGTTATATTTTTTTTTTTTTTTTGTAAAATTCAAAATAATTTAGAATGTATTATTCTGAAATTACATTGTAGTATCGGTATCGATATTAACTGTTATAAAATAATGCATGTTTAGAAGGATCGATGCATCAGAAATTTAGATTAGCGGAAAACCATATTTTACAAACAGCTGTACACTTAGTATGCGACAGCTGGATTAAAAATAATTATATTCGGGTAAAGAAGATATTCTTCTTTTTATAGCTTGAAATTTTGATATTAAATGGAGGTCATATTTTTCGTAAGTACAAAATAATATAAGGGTTTAAATAAACTTTTATTTGAATATAAAAATTACATTGTAATATCGGTACCGATATTAACCGTCATAAGATAATGCATGTTGAGAAGGATCGATGCATCAGAAATTTAGATTAGCGAAAAACCATATTTTATAAACAGCGGCACACTTAGTATTCGACAGCTGGATTGAAAATAATTATATTCGGATTAAGAAGACATTCTTTTGTTTATAACTTGAAATTTTGATATTAAATGGAAGTTTTTTTTTATGTAAGAATAAAGCGATATATAGGTGTAAATAAACTTTTCCTTGAAGTTAAAAATGTAATTCAAAATAATTTAGAATGTATTATTTACAAATTACATTGTAGTAGATAAATATAATTTGTTTTCGTTTTGTGTTTAGTACATAGTTAAGCTTCTTTAAATGGTGTTTCCGAAAAAAAAAATCTTATTGATAATTGATAATTTAAAACAATACTACTTAACTTTATGAACTTTGTTAAAAATATACATTAATTGAATTTAGATATACTCTATTTTCTCAGAATAATGCCTACTATTTTTAGAAATTGTAAAAATAACTATGTCAATACAACTTTGGGTAAAGAAAAAAATCTAAATGTATTGGTTGAAATATTTGACTACAAATTTTTATAAATTTAGTTTTAAAAATATACAATCAGATTTAATATTTTTAATTCTGCTAAAAAGTATTTATTATTATTGTTATTATTTGCTTAAATTGCTAAATTGTTTATTAACAATACTTTTTCAATCTTAAATAAGTTTGTTTGTTATTTTGTAAATTACATTTCGCTAAACTTTGTTTATTAAAGTAAGACAGTGATCATCAATAAAAGTTATCAAAATATCCTCGAAAAATTCGAATATAGCAATGTTCTTAAAATATTCTTCTATAACCTTAATATTCATCGAATATTATAAAAAAATTGCAAACTACATAAAATTGTAATATATACTACATTAAATCAAACTGCTTAAATTAAATTGAAAGAAATATAAAGAATTATTGGTAACTTCCACAGATAATTATGCATTAGTTATGTTTCAAAAATGCACTTTATTTCGAATCATCCGAAACATTGCAGAAGCAAAATATCTAGTTTAAATTTATTGCAATGGAAAAATATTTCTTTTCCAAAATTTTGAGTATATGTATTCTTGAATGTTTGTCTGCAAAATTGTTTTTAAAATGTGAAACCCTTTGAGGCTAATGTTTTTTTTTTAAAGTGATTGTAACTAAAAAGTAAACTTTCAACTAATACATAATTGTAGTTTTTATAAATATTATTTTTTAACTGTAGAATCTTTTTTTTTACTTGTCTCAAAATATTCTCTATTGTTCTAATTAATTATTTTAGGAGAAAGTTTCATTATAAATAAGATCGACTCGTAGTTTTGTTATTAAAATAACGAAGCTGTCATACAATAGAAATTGCATATTTAATTGTATCTTTAAACAGGTTTTTTTTACTGTGAAATGAAGTAATAACTTTAAAAAAAAACTAATTAATAATGATATAAGGAATTTTTTCTCAATTTAAGCACATATTGAACTAGAAGTGACACATTTTTATCAGTATGGAGTAGTCATATAATGAAAAACTTTAAATTTATCGGGCTAAACTAAGATGCTTTTTTTTTTTTATGAATATTCAAAGAATTCATCATATAAATTTCATTTCTAACTTACACATTATTGTTTATGTTTTTTTTTACAGTTAAATGTTCTTTTTGTTCTGAATTGTATAAAACTTGTATAAATTCTATTGTAATTATAAAGATCATAATTTTAATTAAAAAGTTCAAATTTATTTAGATTTAAATATTATTTTATTATTAAATTTTATAACATTAAATTTATTAAAATTTATATATTATTTTTACTTAAATTTTATAATATTAAATTTATTTTCTTAAATATTATTAATTTTTATTTAAATTTATTAAAATTTTTAATTTATTTTAATTATTTTTTTAATTTAAAAAAATTGTACTGTTATTGCAGTTTAAAACTACATTTTTAACTATATTTCTCACAATTTCAGCTTTAATAACGTTTAGTTAAATTAAAAATTACAATATCACTTTTAATTTTATGTATAAAAATTGATTAATTAATGAGTTTTTAATTTTTTATCATTTATCTAAAATGAATAATATCATCGATTATTTACCTGGAAAATTCCAGTTAAACATTTTATCAAATATTTTGGAAAATATTGTATTGAAAGAACATTAAAAAAGCTAAAAAAAATTAATAACGCAAAAAGCTTTGATAAAAAAAAAAAACTTATTCTTTTAAAGAATCATTAACATGCATACTGTATTTTAAAAAAATCAAGAAACTTATAATTAACAAAGAAAACATCCACCACGCAAATGTTTAGCATGGCATAAAAATAATGAAACTAATGTAAAAGTTTAAATATTAACTAACTAAATTTCGTGTATCATAATTACTATATCTGAATAATACGCATCAGATATTTTTTAGGATGCTTCATCTATTCATTAATATCGTATTCAGTAATACATTTGTCAAAAGAAAAATAATTATTCTATAATTTACCAAAAAAAAAAAAAAAAAAAAAAAGACGAAAATGAATGTTTCAGTATTTATATACATTCTTAATAAATTTTGAAAGAAGAAATTTGATTCAACCACCTTTTAATGATTTTCTTTATTTTGAAGGGAAATTTTTCATTTTGAATTTTTATTAATGTTTAGTTCCATTAATTAAAAGTGTTAGGTGTTGTTTAAATAAAAAAAAGAACTTTATTGAGTAAATTAATAAAAGAGGGTTTTTAAATGGCGAAAATCTGAATTATAAATTGAACATTAATTAAAATTTCCATTACAAATAAGTAAATGTATAAAAATACGTTTAAAAGTTGAATACGGTTTGAGTATTTTCTATAAAAGGAAGATTGATATAGAATATTTATTTAAATATTTCATTTGCAAACCTTTAAATAAGTGTAGGTAATTAAATTACTGCTTAATTTTCAATTCTTAATTAAGTAATATATTTTGTAGATTTAATCTAAAATTTATAAACTGCCCTATTTGTGGTCCACGGGCAAAGTGCTCAAGACTCTTCAAATCCGCCGGTGGCGTTGTTTAATTCAAATACTAGGATACTTGGTGGTGATTATGATAATGTGAAGGTGTCTCGCATTGACTAGTGGCAGTTTTACTTGTTTTCTACAATACGACTAGCAAATGTGGAGTAGTTTTTCCATCACCTCCTGTTGATAAGTAAGGAGTTGTATGTTTGTAGTGATAAGTGATGAGTGATGAATTGTATGTTTGTATTGATGAGTGATGAGTTGTATTTTTGTATAGAGTGATAGTTATATTTTTGTAGAGATAAGTGATGAGTTGTATGTTTGTAGTGAGGAGTTGTATTTTTGTAGAGATAAGTGATGAGTTGTATGTTTGTAGTGAGGAGTTGTATGTTTTTAGTGATAAGTGATGAGTTGTATGTTTGAGGTGATGAGTAATTTGTATGATTGTACTGATGAGTAATTTATATGTTTGTACTGATGAGTGAGGAGTTGTATGTTTGTAGGGATAAGTGATGAGTTGTATGTTTGTAGTGATAAGTGATGAGTTGTATGTTTGTAGTGATAAGTGATGAGTTGTATGTTTGAGGTGATGAGTTGTGTGTTTGAGGTGATGAGTTGTATGTTTGTACTGATGAGAGATGAGTTATATGTTTGCTGTGATAGTCTGACCTCTCAGTAGGTGATCGGTAGGTGGTAAATTCGTGTCATACATCAGTGGAACACGGAGACTCACTGATTTTCAACAAATTAATTTGATATATAACAAATATTTTGACGACATGGGAAGAATACGCAGATACTTACGCCTTCCCACATGAGATGTATTCCGGTAAAAATCTGCTCATCAAGAAATGTTCGTAGCGTGTTACGCAAAAAATAACAAGATAAATACAACTATTATTCTTTAATTAAATGATATAATACGCAAAATATTAAAAGGTTTTATAGTAAAATATTAAATTGATTTTAATTGTTACATTAATGAATTTTTACAAATATTAAGATTGATTACATCACTCTATTCAATCAGATTCTTTCGAAAGTAAAGATCATATAGAAACTCTTAATAATACTAATTGTTCTTATAATTAATTGTTATCGAAATTTATAACTGAACTAAATTCTACACACTACTGGACAAAAGTCTATACAAATCTACACTTCACATTATCATCCATTTTTAAATTTTACGTGCACGAGCGAATTTTGTGATTGATAACTAATTACGAGTAAATTGAAAACTATCAAAAAACTGTCTGTTAGCATTTGTTTCTAAATTCGACATTTACATCGAGTTTTATTTACATCATTTTAATCGAGCTGTTCGTGTCGTATCAAAATTCTACTCCAGTGTTAAAGTTCCGGCAAAAATCTACTCATCAAGAAAAGTTCGTGGCGTATTACTCAAAAAATATAATATAAACACAAATATTTTTACTTAAATGATATATTACACAAAATATTAAAAGTTTTTATAGTAAAATATTTAATTGATTTTAATTGCTACATAAAGGAGTTTTTCACAAATATTAAGATAAATTACATTACTGTATCAATCAAATTCTTTTGAAAAAAAATAGATCAATTTTTAATTTCTAATAGACTAAATATTTCTAATTTTCAGAGATGTAATTTCTAATGGACTAAATATTTCTAATTTTCAAAGATGTAATTTCTAACTGCAATAAATTCTGGCCAAACACTTCACATTATCATCCATTTTTTAAAATTTTATACACCGAGAGATATTTGTGATTGATAGCTAATTACGAGTAAATTGAAAACTATCGCAAAGCTGTCTTTTAGCATTTACACGGGCAATTACCTGACTCTACACCCAAAGAAACATTGGGGGAAAAAGTCATTGCATGTGATGTATACGCAGATACTTACGCCTTGCACACATGAGATGATGTGTTCCGGCAAAAATCCCCAACAATAGCAGAAGCAATGTTCCATAAACCACAATTCGTCAATGCTGTGTGATGATCGATCAAAATTCTACTCCAGTGTTAAAGTTCCGGCAAAAATCTACTCATCAACAAAAGTTCGTGGCGTATTACTCAAAAAATATAATATAAACACAAATATTTTTATTTAAATGATATATTACGCAAAATATTAAAAGTTTTTATAGTAAAATAGTAAATTAATTTTAATTGTTATATTTCTCAAATAGTAAGATAGATTACAGTACTTTATCCGACTCTTTCGAAAGTAAAGATCACATATAAATTATTAATAATACTAACTATTCTTATAATTAATTATTCTTGATATTTCAAACTGGACTAAATTCTACATTTCACATTATCATCCATTTTAAGGTTTTATACACACGAGCAAATTTTGTGATTGATTGCTAAATACGAGTAAAAAGAAAACTATCGAAAAACTGTCTGTTAGCATTTGTTTCTAAATTCGACATTTACATGGCCAATTACCTGCCTCTACATCCAAAGAAACACTGGGAAGAAAAGTCATTGCATGTTAAGAATACGCAGATACTTACGCCATGCACACATGAGATGCTGTGTTCCGGCAAAAATCTATTCATCAAGAACTATTCGTGGCGTATTGCAAAAAAAATTAAAAAATAAAGACATATATTTTTACTTAAATTATATTTTACGCAAAAATATTAAAAGTGTTTATAGTTACATATTAAATTGATTTTAATTGTTATATTTCACAAACATTAAGATATATTACATTATTTTATCAATCAGATTCTTTTGGAAAGAAAGGTCTTATTATTTTCTTAATAATACTAACTATTCTTTTGATGAATTATTCTTGAAATTTCTAACTGGACTAAATTCTACACACTACTGAACTGAATTCCATAAAATTCTACACACTACTGGACTAAATTCTATACAATTTTACACTTCACATTATCATCCATTTTTGAAGTTTTATACACACGAGTGAATTTTGTGATTGATAGCTAATTACGAGTAAATTGAAAAATATCGAAAAACTGTCGTTTAGCATTTGTTTCTAAGCTCGACATTTACATAGCCAATTACCTGACTCTACACCCAAAGAAACATTGGGGGAAAAGTCATTGCATGTGAAGAATGCGCAGATATTTACGCCTTGCACACATGAGATGCTGTGTTCTGGCAAAAATATACTCATCAAGAACTGTTCGTGAAGTATCACGCAATATATATATTTACTTAAATAATATATTAAGCAAAATATTAAAAGTTTTTATAGTAAAATATTAAATTGATTTTAATTTTTGCATTAATAAGTTTTCCGCAAATGTTAAAATATATTATATTATTTTATCAATCAGATTCTTTTGAATAGAAAGATCAATTTGTAATTTCTAATGGACTAAATATGTCTAATTTTCAAAGGTATAATTTTTAACTGCATTAAATTCTGATCAAACACTTCACATTATCATCCATTTTTAAAGTTTTATACATACAACAGCGAATTTTGCGATTGATAGCTAATTACGAGTAAATTGAAAACTATCGCAAAAGCTGTCTTTTAGCATTTGTTTTTAAATTTGATAGTCTTTTAGCATTTACATGGCCAATTACCTGCCTCTACACCCAAAGAAACACTGGAGAGAAAAGTCATTGCATGTGAAGAATACACATTTACGCCTTGCACACATGAGATGCTGTGTTCCGGCAAAAATCTGCTCATTAAGAACTGTTCAATTTCTACTCATCAAGAACTGCTCGTGGCGTATTACGCAAAAAATAAAATTAAACACAAATATTTTTACTTAAATTATTTGTGTTTATGTTATATATTATTCAAATATATAACGTAAACACAATAATATTTATATTTGTAGTAAAATATTAAATTGATTTTAATTGTTACATTAATGAGTTTTTCACACATATTTAGATAGATTACATTACTCTATCCATCAGATTCTTTTGTAAAGAAAATATTTATAATTATTCCTAATAATACTAACTATTTTTATAATTTTTCTTGAAATTTCTAACTGGACTAAATTCTACACACTACTGGACTAAATTCTATACAAAGCTACACTTCACATTATCATCCATTTTTAAATTTTACATACAAGAGAGAATTTCGTGATTGATAGTCAATTACGAGTAAATTGAAAAACTATCGCAAAGCTGTATTTTAGCATTTACATGGCCAATTACCTGACTCTACACCCAAAGAAACATTGGGGGAGAAAAGTCATTGCATGTGAAGAATACGCAGATACTTACGCCTTGCACACATGAGATGATGTGTTCCGGCAAAAATCCCCATCAATAGCAGAAGCAATGTTCCATAAACCACAATTCGTCAATGCCGTGTGATGATCGATCACTCGCCGGCTCGTTACACACCTTCCGGCAAATAATCTGCTGACTAACAGATAATTTGAGAGATAAAACGCTGTTCCAAAGAGAAACGTACGTTGAAAATCATACGAGTTTGGAGGCTGACAGGAAAAGCGGGATGTATTATCAAATGAAGATGAAAAGAAAGTATCGGTGATTATTTGTATATTGGTAGGTTTTTCATACTTTGGGGGTGGGATTCAGGAAAGGTAGGGAAGCGATTTGTTTTATACCCTGGTAATGAAAAATGGGAGTGCTGTTTCCCGTTTACTCCTGTCCTAAGGGGAGTTTTTTGTAAATAAGTAGCACGATAAAAAAAATAGTCGATATATTATTTTTATCTTATGACATTGAAAAATTGGACGTAGTTCCTACCTTAAATAAGCACTGTAATCTTTTACGGGGGTATTTTAATAAATATTCGTTAGGATTATTCGTTTTCTAGAGGCACCGATATTGCTTAAATTTAATTTAATGCTTCGGTGAGAAAAGATTAAAATAAAAAAAAAAAAAAGATGGGCAGCTATTTGAATAAGTTTAATATGCTTAATTTGAAAATACTTTTTGATACTTAAATAATATCCTGAGGCCATTTTATCTGTCGAAAGAACCTATAATATTTTAAAAATTTTATGTAATTTGAGTTGACAGTCTAATATATTTTATCTAGCATATTTATATTTACGATCTAGCATATATTATTTAGTAGTAGTAGAAAGTAAAAAAAAGTAAAGTCATTTAGTAGAAAGTAAATTAAACAAATTGTAAGTATATAACAGCTGTTAAATTTCTCTATTACATGCATATATGCTAGATTGATAAAAATAATTTTAAGTTAAGCAATATAATTTAGTGTTAATTATTATTATTATTTTATTAATAAATTTTATTTTTAACAGGGAATATTTTAAATTTATTAATTCACTGTGCGCTGTAAAATTCTAATAAACTCAGGATTTACTGAAGGATATTGCACAAGGCCTGCTAAATTGTAAGCCCATAATAGATTTTAAATTTCTCTATTACATGCATATATGCTAGATAGATGAAAATAATATTAAATTAAACAATATAATTGAATGTTCATCATTACTATGATTTTATGCTAATTTTAGATAACAGTGAACATTTTAAATTTATTAATTCACTGTGCTCTGTAAAATTGTAATAAATTGAAGGATATAATACTCAGGATTTACTGAAGGATATAATACAGGGCCTGCTGTCCTACATCCACAAGACAGTGAGAGTAATGATTTTCTAGGGGGCATTATGATTTACTCCCCCAATTTACATGTCGCGTTGGGGAAAACTCTGAAAATTTCAATCGGACATTCCGATTGGTGACACAATATATTGCCATAATTTCAATTGAATCTACTCAATTTTCATAACAATTACTATAGCAAAAGCCACTTGAGAGATTTTCCTTTACACTTGCTGATGTATGTTATTAATACTCTATTAGTGTGGTTATTAACAAATATAAATAATAATATATATATACAATTATTCTCCATGCTCATATATATCATATATATATATATATATATATACCATGCCCATTCTCCATAATCATATATATTTTATTGAATTTGTCTAATCCAATTAGCACCATCCTTGTCATAAGAGTACGTAGAAGACGAGTTCTGAAGTAGAAATTCTAGTAAGTAATATGTTCCCATCAATTATAATGTTGTCCATCGAAATAAAGTGCAATTTTGTTAATAATTAAAGGAATAAAATGATCAGTTTCTCGAAACCAACATGGGAAGAGATTTAAATGAAATAACTTGTTAATAACATTGGAAGTACTCTAATTGTTTTCAGAAATACATGAAGAATTTTGTTTCACAATAAACAGAAACAACAGTTATGGCATACACATTGTTTAGCAAATATTTTAATCTAAACATATTACGGAAAATGCTATTTTATTCGATAATATTGATACTTGAGATGCATTGTAAAAGGCTATGCTTAGAAATTCATTTCAATAACGTGTTTAAAATAAATGCAATCATTTTTTTAAAGGAAGTTATTTTACCTTAACAATGGTTATTAACAAGAAAAATTATTATTAATCACTATAAATAAATATACATTACAATATGAAAATAGGTCGACATTAATATTAATATTTATTACCAATTCAAAAAAATTTATGGTATTATGCCATTCAAATAACTGTGTGAAATAATTGTCTAAGGCATTTAGAAAAAATGCTTACGTGTTAATGAGCTAAAGATATTTAAAAAAATGGGAGTAATGTTTGCTGCTAACATTTAAATAAATTGTTATTTTTGAGAGAATATATTATGCATAATTGTAGAATAATCTTTTATAATTAATCCTGAAAATAGAAATAATTGCAACCAAATATAATTGCTTATCAATTAAGAAATCATTACTCCTAAGTGATTAACGAAATTAATGCAGTTTACCTTATATTGGTTTACAAAAGGAAATCTTCTAAAATTCATTAAAAAATTGTAATAATTACTTGTCATCTTTTAATAAAAAAAAAGATAATGGAACAAGATTTTCCCAATTCTATCCGAAAACATTTTAAATAATTAGCATAGCAAAATGTTTTTAAAGTAAATATCAAGGCCCTATACATCTGAATAAAGAACAAAGATTTTTGAATTGGTATCGATTTAACACTGTTTAACTATTAAAATTATCTGTTTAACTAGTAACTCCTGTTTAACTATTAAAATACTAACATAATCTAAGAAGAAACTCGATATTCAGCAAGTAATTAAATTTCTCTGTAAAAAAGTAAAATAGTTACTTCAGTTAAAACGATTTTCCCAGTTTATAAGATAAACCAAATTCGTTATAATCTAAAAGTTAATTTTGGAATTACAACATCAGAATTTTGTCGTTTAAATTACCCAAAAGGAAATTTATATTTGTCTTATAAAATATGTTTTAATACAAAAAATTATAAAGAAATTATCACAGTATAAACCAACAGTATTACGATCCCATATAAAATGAGAGAACAATATATTCTAATCCTTGTATTCTTTGGCCCATTTGTTTAAAAGGAAACATTAAATTCTAAAAGAATTTGACCTTCATACTTAATATTGTTATGAGATTATGTGGGAGTGAAAATAGTTTATTGAATAGTGCACATTATTATTCATCAGAGTTTACTATTAACATTATTTACTGAAACTTTTAAATAAATGAATACAAAGACTGGTACACAATGCGAGCAAAGGCTTAGTTCACAGACTCATAAATGGCAAATAATAAATGTTTCTCATTCACTATGTTTTCTATTGTTCAACAATATTTAAAATACTGATGTGAAAACATATAATAAAAAAAAAAGTGTCCTTTATAATATTTTTCAAAGTATTTAATACATTTTTGGAATACATAATGTTCATTACTTTCAGAAAAAAATATTTAATAAAAATGTGTTTTTAATACCTAATTTATATTTTCGAGGTAAATATATTAATGCTGCTTCTATTTAAATATAAATTGTTATGTTTTAAATTTTAGCCAAAGAAAATATTTTAAGCTCATTTGTTGTTGAGCTCTAAAAGCTAAATTATAAATTAAAGAATTCAAATGTTATTCTGTAAAGTAGTTTTCAACAAAAATGTCTCTTTAATTAAAATAATCAATCTTATAAAACTGTATTTCAGTGCTTGAAAAAGAGCATTTTTTACAAAAAGGAAAAAATTGTTCGTCCCAAATTTTAATAAATGTTTTATAGTTGAATTCTTTGTCAAAAAGTAACAAACTAATTAGTTCCGCTAAAAGACAGTTCAACTCCATTGGGCAATGTACTTGAGGCTCAGTAAACTTGTGTAATTTATTCTGATGTGTGATATAATAAATGTTTTAGGGAAAAGAATTTAAAATATCAAATGTTTTGTTTAATTAAGTGAAGAAATGATACACTGTTTATTATTTTGAATGTATAATAATGAAACATTCTGTTTATCTTAAGAATTATTGACTATTTGTCTTTTATAAAAAGCTCTGTTTTAAAATACAAAGTTTCTAGTATGTATGAATCAGGTATCAAGTGGAAGAAATACTTTTTTGTTTTAATTATTTTATCGATAATATGCAGATTTAGAAAACGAAACACATTCAAAAATAACTTAATTTTGTATTTTAAATTGTCTTATAATAATTTGGCTTATTTTTTAACTTACAAATTTCATCAAAAAAGGTGAATCTTCTTGACACGAGAAGCCTTTTTTAATTTTTATTATAATAATTAAAAATTATTATTTATTATTAACTGTTATTTAAAAATGATGTATTTATTATTAACTGTTATTTAAAAATGTTGTATTTATTACTTATTGTTATTATAAATTATTCATTTAAATATCTCAGCATGGTTATATAAAGAAACAAAAAAATTTGAGATTTGTGAAAAATAATTAAATAAATAACATAATTTATTTGAAAAGTAGTGCGATGTTTATCACATTGAATTATCATTTAATAATTTAAATTAAAGATTTTTAACGAGGGTTATGCAATGCCCTTTGGAAAGAATTTAGTAGTTCCTGGAACTAGGAGGAGAAAAATACATCATAATATTTATTTATACAAAAAAATAATTTAAATTATTTATTATTTATCAAAAAATTATGCTATAAACTTAAGTAGTGTTAACTGTATATGTATTGCAATAGGTTTTCTAACAGATAAACATTGTTAATTGTCAACAATTACTTACTTCATTTGTACTTTGAGGCAGTTATTAATATCAACAGCATAAAACAAATAGATCAAAAATTATATTTTTATTTATTTACTTTTATTATTTTTTATTCATTTATTTATTTATATATTTTTATCACCGGAGGGCATTGGGTTCCTCTACTGTATGCCACGAGACTTATGCATGCCTTATGTATGTTTAGTCATGAGGGAGTTCACTCAGAAGTAACTATTCCGTATTTGTGTATCATGTTAGAGAAAACACAGAAAATTCCCTCTAGGCAACCTAACTATGATGCGAGATGTTTTACATAGGCTGCCCAAATTTCTAGCAAGTTTCCTAGTTTCTGAAGTCAGTGATTGCAACAAATGCCAGTGGTGGATTGAACCTGGGTCCTTCTGAACGCTAGCTGCGCAGTGTAACGCATAGAGTAACTTTATAAATATTTTCAATCAGCAATAATCATTCAGTCATCTATGATGGAATGCCGATGGAAAAAGTTCTTAATCAATTAACTATCAAAGCAATTCAAAAAACTAACAAATAAACTAATAAATTCTACTTATTTAAAAACGATGATGTATGTAAATAAAAAGAAACAAATTGTATATATATATATATATGTGTGTGTGTGTGTACAATTTATATATATGTATTAGTTCATTATTGTTATTTTTTGTACTTACTGCACTTTTAAACTTATAATCAGACATTTTTTTAAAACAGTTATCTTTCATTGATTAAGTTTACAATTTTTCCATATTCAAGTTTGTTGCTCCATAATAATATTTAAAATCTTATAAAAAGATTAAACACCAAATTACAAAAGGAGTTTTTTCTTAATTAAGATAAAAAAAGTTACTGTATTTAACCTGATTTATAAGTAAAATCGTTTGGGAAATTATTAATTAAAGACAGTCTTAAATTTACTTTAATTTAATTAACAAATTAACGAATAATCATATTTATCAGGTAAACCTCGACTGAATCATTTCTAATCAAATGTTACTCTTAAAATAATGAATCAAGATTTTTTACTTAAAATTAATTTTCAACTTTTTGTTTGATTAAAAGAATCTGCTTTTTACTCGCCTTAAAAAAACTAATAATCACAACTGTTATTTGGATAAGAATTGTAATGTAAATACTCAAGTTTGGATAGAAAAATACAAGATTCTAAACTTCTTTACGATTCTCCTTTTCGTCCGTTTTAATTAATTTTAAAAAACTTTTTTTTTATTGGAAATCGTCTTAAATTACTAATTCATATATACAACATTTCCTACTTATTTTTTATCCCGATTTTTTTTAAACTTCCTATGATTTTAAGTCTGTCTATACTTGATAGATTATATTTGAAAAAAAAAATTTAAAAAACAAAAATTAATTTCTTCATATAAATTAAACATATATTTTTTTTCACATTAAATGTGGCTTAATAACAGGTTTTGGTAATTTTAAATTAAAATTAAGATTCACTACACGAAATTAAAAAGTAAATAATTTGATTAACGAAATAAGTTCTAAAGAAATTTTTTTCTTTTAAAGTTTCAGATTTCTGATATCACTACGACAACCCATAAAATTGCCTACTCGTAAAAGCAAATAAAGATTCTGAAAAATTATCCCTTTTTATTATGCAAGAACCAACCATTAAATTAATGATTCTTAATATTTTTACCCTTTTGTGATTACTGGATGAACTTCAAGACAACTGACTACAAATTAAAATATGTCTAAAAATGACAAATTATAATTTGCATGGAAAACTACAAAAAATTAAATCACTCATAAATTAGAGCTTACTTTACTTCATATTGCACTTGGTTAAAAATAACTTTGGAAGTTTCAAATTAAAACTGAGTTCCTTGTAAACGAATTAATGTAAATGTAAATCGTTCGGTTAACCATAGACGAAATAAATCTTTCCCTTCTTTGTAGTTGAAGATTTCTGATTTTCATACGAAAGGAACTCATTAAAGTACCTACTTGTAAAAGCAAATAAATATTCTGAAAAACTCTTCCCATTTCATAAAGCATACGTCAACAAATAAATTAAATTCTTTTGAAAGCTTTCTCCATAAAATCGTAACCTAAGGCTCTGCCTCATTCCTTTACCTGTTCAATTTTTCAGTCATTATAAAACTGCTTATTCAAAACTACTTAACGAACTATGATTGATCTAGTCTTTAGCTAAGAGCGTTAGCAATATTTCGATGGAGTTGATTTTTTTCTTGTTGACATTTGCTTATCTTGTTTGAGCAGCCTTCCGGGTACTATGTGGTGCAGTGTAAACTGTTTGTGGTTACCTATGTCTTACAGCTTTAGAAAATGGTTTTTAATTAAATTCGCTAAGTTTCAGCATTTCGTCGTGACTTTTTAGGATAATCTTCTCAACGTTTATTGACGTAGCAGAACTGTGTTGTCAGAATGATGTATGGTTGCAAACGTGTCAGGTGACGGGGAGAAGATTAGGTATCTGTATTCATCAGGACAAAAGATACAATTAACTGCACCTAATAGAACTTTAAGGGATACTTATTAATTAAATATTTTTTATCTCTTTAGGTAACAAAATTTAGCACTACCGTATAAAGCCGAATTCTTAAAATTATTTCAGTGTAAAATTTCACGTTTCGAGCAGTTTTACAGACTTACGATTGCTTGCTGTGCAGAAATATTTTAGTTTCTTTATTTAAATTAATGTGGTAATTTCAGTATTAATTATCTTTTATAATAATCCTGACAGCTCTTCAAATCCAAAGCAATTCATGAAGCTGAGAGACAATTTATTGAGCCTTCATATTATGTTTGGTAAAAATTTGGCACTTTCTCATAATGCCAAGTTCTTAAAATTATTTCAGTGTAAAATTTCATGTTTTGAATAGTTTTACACAAATACGATTGATTGCTATACATGGATATTTTAATTTCCTTATTTAAATTATCGTGGTGATTTTGGTATTTAATTCTTTTTATAATAATCGTAATGCATGAAGCTGTAGGTTAAAAGAGAATAATAATTCCTGAATATACACTTTTAAAATGCAAGTTTTGGAAAATTATTATTTAATTATTTAAATATTTATAAAATGTCAACAAGGTGACTAAGTGAAAATTGGGTATCTGTATTCATCAGGACAAAAGATACAATTAACTGCACCTAATAGAACTTTAAGGGATATTTATTAATTAATATGTTTTTATGTCTTTAGGTAACAAAATTTGGCACTTGCACATAAAGCCAAGTTCTTAAAATTATTTCAGTGTAAATTTTTGCATTTACAGATATAGGATTGATTTTTATGCACAGATATTTCAGTTTCCTTATTTAAATTAACTTAGTAATTTTAGTATTTAATTCCTTTTTAATAATAATCGTAACAGCTTTTCAAATGAATTATAATTCATGAAGCAGCAGGTTTACAGAGAATAATAATTTCTGAATATACATTTAAAATGCAAGTTTTGGAAAATTAGGATTTAGTTGTTTAAATGTTTATAAAATGTCACAACAAATAAAATGTCAACAAAGTGACGAGGTGAAGATTAGGTATCTGTATTAATCAGGACAAAAGATACAATTAACTGAAGCTAATAGAAGTTTAAAGGATACTTATTAATTAAAATATTTTTATCTCTTTAGGTAAAATTTGGCTCCTGATAATGCTCAGTTCTTAAAATTACATCAGTGTCAAATTTCACGTTTTGAGCAGTTTTACAGATATACGATTGATTGCCATGCAGAGATATTTAAGTTTCATTACTTAAGATAATATAGTAATTTTAATTTTTTTTTTATAATAATCGTAACAGCTCTTCAAATGAATTATAATTCATGAATCTGCAGATTTAAAGAGAATAATAATTCATGAATATACACTTAAAATGCAAGTTTTTGGAAAAAATAGGATTAATATATTTAAATATTTATAAAATATCACAAATAATTTTGATCTTTATACAAATTTATGGAAAATACAGAATTATACATCAAGAATTATTTATTGCAATTTTATTTATTAATAAAATTGCATAGAAAATGTCAAAGCAATTTAAGAAATTGTAAATTATTAAAGAAATTATTTGATATTATTTAAAATATTTAAAAATGTTGCATAAGAAAAATTCCGCAATGAATACAATTGCTTATTATGAAAGAATTTCAAATTAGTTGAACATGTTAAATATAAAAAATAAAAAACAATAGCAGATAATTTTGTTGTTTATACAAATTTATGGAAAATATAGTATTACGCACTTAATAAAATTGCACAGAAAATGGCAAAGCAATTTCGAAAATTGTAAAATATTAAACAATTTATTCGATATTATTTAAGATCTTTAAAAATGTTAGCTGCAATGAGTTCAAATATTTATTATGAAAGAATATCTGAATTAGATGAACATGTTAAATATGAAAAAAAGTGAAAATAATAGCATTCAATGAATGTGTGAAAATCTACAGATGTTTAATTTAAATGTTTTTTGTTTAATTTTTAATCAATTAATAATGTATTCTTGGTTTTTTTAAATCTCAATAAAGATTATTTTCGAAATATGAGCTTAATTTATAATGTTAATACATTATTTTAAATTAAAATCTGTTATATCTATTATCGATTTCTAGTTTATACTGGAAATAAATATATTTAACGATAATTTATATCATAAACGTTATTTATTTGCATATTAACTGCCTAATTTGTAATATGTTATATTTCCTACAACTTCTTTAACTTTGAAAAGTACATTGTATTTTATTCATTAAAACAATACATGCATTTTTTTATATACGTTAATTCTTGAACTCATTTTGGTATTTTTTTTATTATGTAAATGAAAATTTTATTGTTAGCATAGTTACATTTCAAACATTTCATAACAAAGGGTTTGTTCATTTCTCTAGTAATGCACAGTAATTTTAAATAATTTTCCCTATTAAAATTTTCTCTTTTTTTAAATAATTTTTTCCTAATAATTTTGTCAAACTTAGATAAGTTGTTGAATTTGTAATGCATTCAATTTATAAATCGATATGTGGGTTTGAATTTTGAGATATGTTGTGTAAAATGTATGATGTACATTAACAGTATGTTTACAGTGAATACAGGCAATATTTCAAAAATCAAGAAAATTGGAATAAAAGTGAATACCGCATAAATAATTCCCCAGGTATCTTCTATAAAAACATTTGAAGTAAAGTTAGTTTAAAGAAGTGTTTCATTTATGGGTCTTTATATAAACACTGATTCAAAACACTGTTCTGCATTTAAGACTAGAAGTAACTAAGACACTAACCTAAGGCCAGTTTCTTCTGAGCGAATTGAGTAAATACATTTACGTTCTTTGAAGAAGGATTTAGAGAAATGAAAAATGAAATCTAATGTGAGTACAAAGTTGCTGCAACCGCAATTCGTATGATCCCTGGAAAAATATACTTAACTCGTCTTAGACTTGGATTTAATAACGAAAGTAAAGTATTTTAAAAGCATTTTTTTTTTTTTTTTTTTTTTTTTTTGCTTTCCTTTTTCTTCTTTATGTTTCATGTAAGAGTAAAAAAATATAAAGTTTTTTTTTTTTTTTTCTTAATATAATTTTCCATTTATGGCAGATAAGAATTGCGGTCATGAATTTTAGCTCGCAACTCGGTAATGGTGTTCTCTACAATAAAGGCAACAGTCCGAAAGTGTTTCATCTCTCGTCCAGGAAACACTTGCTGTGAATTGCGAGGTCAATTTTTTTCGCGTTCTCCTGGGAGTTTCGGGAAAGAATCGGCATGGGAAAATGAGTGTGTAAAGGAACATCGTTTAGGTTTCGGAAGTGTTAATATATATACTACTGTGCCCAAAAAGTAAGACCAATTATTATTATTATTTTTCAAAAACTCTTTATTTATACTTCCAAATTTATTTCATTGCCTTCAAAATAAACGCCTCCGGACACAATGCACTTATACCAACTTTTTTCCAATCGTCAATGCCTTCTAAAAAGTCATCGGCAGGGATGACTTTCAAAGTGGGAGGCGATTCCCGTTGAATCTCTTCAATCGACTCAAGACGGTGTCCCCGGAGTGATCTTTTGTGTTTAGGGAACAGCCAAACGTAGTCGCACGGTGTGAATACAATGGTTGTGGAACAATAGGAGTTTCATTTTTGGCGAAAAAGTGGCGGAGTATCAATGCAGTGTGAGCTGGCGCATTCAGTGTTTTCGGTATCAATCGAGATTTGACGCGTTTGAGGCCCAAAATCCCTTTTTTAATAATTTTAGCTTTTTTTAATTAATTTTCCCTTTTTTTTAAATAATTTTCCCATTTCTTACTAATTTTCCCTTTTTAAAATAGTTTCCCTAGTAATTTTGTCAACCTTAGATAAGTTATTGCATGTGTAATGTATTCAATTTTTAAATCGATATATGGATTTGAAATTTGCGATATAGCGCATAAAATATATGTTGTACATTAACAGTATGATTACAGTGAATACAAAACAATAAACAATATTTCAGAAATCAAGAAAATTGGAATTAAAAGTGAACACTACATAAATAATTCCCAAGGTATATTATTCTATAAAAACATTTGAAGTGAAGTTAGTTTAAAGAAGTGTTTCATTTATGGGTCTTTATATAAACACTGATTCAAAACACTGTTCTGCATTTAAGACTAGAAGTAACTAAGACACTAACCTAAGGCCAGTTTCTTCTGAGCGAATTGAGTAAATACATTTACGTTCTTTGAAGAAGGATTTAGAGAAATGAAAAAGGAAATCTAATGTGAGTACAAAGTTGCAGCAACCGCAATTCGTATGATCCCTGGAGAAAAATATACTTAACTCATCTTAGACTTTGGATTTAATAACGAAAGTAAAGTATTTTAAAAGCATTTTTTTTTTTTTTTTTTTTTTTTTTTTGCTTTCCTTTTTCTTCTTTATGTTTCATGTAGAGTAAAAATATAAAGTTTTTTTTTTTTCTTAATATAATTTTCCATTTATGGTAGATAAGAATTGCGGTCATGAATTTTAGCTCGCAACTCCGTAATGGTATTCTCTACAATAAAGGCAACAGTCCGAAAGTGTTTTCATCTCTCGTCCAGGAAACACTTGCTGTGAATTGCGCGGTCAATTTTTTCCCGTTCTCCAGGGAGTTTTGGGAAAGAGTCGGCATGGGAAAATGAGTGTGAGAAGGAACATCGTTTAGGTTTCGGAAGTGTTAATATATATACTACTGTGCCCAAAAGTAAGACCAATTATTTTTTTTTTCAAACATTCTTTATTTATTCTTCCAAATTTATTTCATCGCCTTCAAAGTAACATCTCCGGACACGATACAATTATGCCAACTTTTTTCCAATCCCCAATGCATGCTAAAAATCATCGGCAGGTATGGCCTTCAAAGCGCGCGGCGATTCAAGTTGAATCTCTTCAATAGACTGAAGACGGTGTCCCCGGAGTGGTCTTTTGAGTTTAGGGGAATAGCCAGAAGTCATACGGTGTGAATACGGTGGTCGTGGAACGATATGAGTTTCATTTTTGGCAGAATCAATGCAAAAGGAAAGTCACAAAGAATCAATGCAGTGTGAGCTGGCGCATTCAGTGTTTTCAGTACTAATCGAGATTTGACGCTGGAATTTTAAATTGAAAATTGGTCTAACTTTTTGGACAAAGTAGTATATATCTATGTGATCTACTAGCATATAATTTTAAAGCTTAATACCCATCTAAATATTTGTTTTTAATATTTTAATAACTAAAACAAGATGAACGCATATTCAATTACTAATTAATTTGTCGTATAATTATTCTTGTATGTACAAAATTTATAAATAGCAATCAATCTTTACTTTGTAAAGAAAGACCTCATGACAGATAGAAAATAGAGGGAAACATGAATTATCATTCATAAAAAACGGATTATCTTGTTCGAATGTAGGGTATAATCTCTAAAAGTCATCATATGAGATATATCCCTCTTCCCCGTCAGTACTATATCATCAAATACATGGGGGTTTGGTGACCGAGTGTTTAGCACTCTGGCGCTCAGTGTGACAGGTTTCGGGTTCCAGTCTCTGCGGTGCAATGGATGTGTGTAGTGGTTCGGTATCCACTTTAAGCCGTAGGTCCCGGTTTCAGAGGCGTCTGTACAGCGTCACGGAGCCAAGTCAGACTTCTACCTACGGGTGCTCCATCACAACAGTAGCTGCCCCCTTTTCCCTTCATCCATGAGTCAATACGGGTTTGTGGACTTAGTCTAGATGTCTGACAAGTGGGATAAGAAACATTAACAAAAGGAATTAAGTCACTTAGATGAATTTATCAGATGCAAACAACTTACATTTCAATGTTACAAAAAACAAAATATGCATATTAAATAGTAATAAAACAATTTTTAATTTGATGCATTTTTAGTTATGTTTATTAATTTATTACTTGCATAATAAGGAAAATTATTCAAAAGATTCACTAACTTTGTAATCGGCTATTTTGTATTTATTTACTTGTATTTTTGTTTTGATTTTAGAGTAAAAAAAGTTCAACTTGTAAACTACTCATAAATAAATGAATACATTCGTTTTATTGACACTACTGCAAAATATGTTTTTCTTTTTAAGGCATCCATAATATTCCATACATAGCATATATCTCGAAAACTAGAATGTGATGTATATTAGAAATATAATGCAATGCATATTGTAATATAAAACGGTGAATATAATAAGGACTATATAGAAATATTTCAGTTTAATTGACGAATTCAGGCTTGCAAAATATTGTTGATAGTGATACAAATTATTTTTTTTTAATTTTTTAATCCATGCTTATTAAAAGATGCGTGACAGATATTATACGGAGAAGATTTTTTTAAGAATTCAACAAGTTTTATGTCTTTCTATAACTTTATCCCAGATTTTCCCTTTTCAGTGTATCCAAAGTCATGAATGGTGCCAGAGCATCGATCTATTATAAAGGCCAGGTAAAATGGGAAAAAAAAATCAGAATAAATTTTGAAACGCAGGAAGTATCTGTCTAAGGAGGTAGGATTCCAACCATTACCTGAATCTTGTGACAGAGCATCATCCATTATCAGTGAAGAACATAAATCTTTCCTCTTACCTTCCTTTGTAGACGCCGGGAATTCTACTACAGGATCGTATTTACGGCGAAAGTAACCAGGATAGATGGTGTTATCTTAAAGTCTCCGAAATCTCAGCGCGAAAAATTTTTGAAAAAATTCAACCTCATGTAAAATACAGATCCTACAGATTTCTACAAGAAATTTTCAATTGAACTTCATTAAAAAAGCATTAATACCTCTTAGTAAATGTGCATTTAAAGATTTATATGGATGAAAATTTATAACTGGTTATATGTATTTGGTTTCAAATGCTGTTTTTGTACCTAGCATTACATTTATATCATCTAACATTACACTTGTATTACATCTAGCAACACTTGTATCTAAAATTGCATTTGTAACTAGCATTACACTTGTAAATCATGTATTTCTAAATGCATATTGCAAGGAGCAGCTGAATAAAACAATCTGAACGTACAGCTTATAATAAAAATTTCAAAGCTAGTAAAAAAACATACAGAAGATTTAAACCTGGATGGGTGATTATAAAATGCAAATGAATAATAGCGAAGATAAAGTTTTAGTAAATTTCTTTTAAAAATTGTAGTACAATGTGAGACAGGAAGATCATACAGGGACATCGCTGTTCACATTGGTCAAAGTGGTAATTCTGAAGAAAACGTATTACTTATCAGTATTTAATTTTTTTGTTGAATTAATTGGGATACGAATATGAAATTGGAAAAAAAATATTTCTGATCAGTTAAGAAAAAGTTTTCTTGCGCATGATCCCATCAGGGATCTAAAAACTACATGTAGTATATTAACTCGATACGTGCGATAGTTGAAGGCCTTTCAAGTAAGTATTCTTGGATACTATCATAATGTAATGTGGTTTAATGTATTGTCCTAAAATCTCGTATTTGTTTTAAAACTATGATTGTTTAATTTATCTTTTATTATATTTGCACATGTAACTAAGTTTACAGTGGAACATTAAACAATACATTGAATAGCACATGAATGGTATTACTTATTTAACATTTGTTTCGTCATTAGCATGACATCGTATTTTCAAGAAATTCTTAATTTACATGCAATACAATGATGGCCTTGTTTAAGTATGACTGCACTATGGGAAAAGATTGTTGAGGGTTTTACATTTTGCATTGTAATTCTAAGCAACACCTGAAGTTTTCGGTGTTACTTATTAATCGATTCCTCAAGTATCTACCACACTTTTTCAGTAGTCTAACCAGTCTGCGTTATATAGCAGAACCTTCTAGATTTCCTGTGTTTTCAGGTGACACAACATGCGACAGTCAGGTTTTCAGGACACAGCCTGCGACATTAATTAGTCGCATGTTGTGTTCTATCTTATCTAGATAGGAACTTCGTGTCAGCTATTTTGATTTCTTATTTTTATATATTCCATTTTTTGCCCTACTCGGCTTTGTCAAAGTCTTTTAAGGGTTGAACATGTTCCAGCTAATTATTTTATGGTACATCCAAGCTCATAAGAAGTCACAATGCATCAAAGCCTCGTGAACTGTATTATCAAAAGCTGACATTCATACTTTATTTCACTCTTTGGTAAACCTTTAAGCAAAACTATTGTTGCTTATGATGAATACATGCAATATAGTAGCTGAATGTTTGATATATTTAAATAACCCGAGATTTAAACTTTATAACTTATTTCCAAAAAATAGTTCTTTATTTTATTTTGTTATTCATGATGCTGCACTTTTAATGGTTTACGGTTTTATTTTTATGTTAAATTAATTTTAAATATTTATACTAATATTATACTATTCTGGTCAATGATGATAAAATTTATTGTATATAATAATGTTGCTTGGTAAATATATGGCAAAATGTGATTCCCCAATCATAAGCGCCACTTAGAATGTATACATGTGGCTCTAGAATAAAATTCAAAATAAAAATAATACCATCGTAATTACTTTTGTAATATTTTTAACGTTTATTTCATATCATTAATATTTCATGGGTTTTATAAATCTCTCAATGCCAAACAACACTAAGAAGCTCAAAATTTTATGTCTAGGAGGGCATATGGAAAAAATTGATTTTGTACTATCAATATTTTCGTCTACGTTTATGTGATAAATTAGTTTCTGAAAGTCTTTTCTGTAATTATAAATTTATTGATAAATTATTAATGATATCCGTCTCGTGCGTCTGTGGTAACATGTGCAGCCAGTGTGCCAGAGAATGAAAGTTTTAAACAACTGATGCCGCATTTTGTAGTCACTGCTTTCAGAAATGAAGAGGCTCGATGGTAACACCATATGTAAAAGTCTAGCAACAATAAACAGGCATTCTGGTGAATGTTTCCTAGTTTTCTTCCATATAACACGAAATTATGGCATAATTACCCTTAAATGCCATCTTGGAATGTATAATGTTTCATTTTTTATCGGTGAGCAGTCGGGGCACATATTAAGGGAATCCGAGATTCTCGACATTTAAAAAAAAATGTTGTTGAAAAGTTGATATCGTTCCTTAAATTGGGTAGATTAGTAATAAACTGTATATACAGAAACCTTCAAAGAAAAAGTAAGATCATTGTTCACATTGGTTAAACCATTGAGATCACGTTTTTGAGTCATTCTAAGAATCAAGTCTTTTACAACGCGAGGACAACAGTTGTATAAAAAATCTCTATATTTATATCATATTTTATATTTTTATTATTATTATTATTCTCTATTATTATTTATCTTTCAAGTTTTTCATATATGAAAAATATTCGTAATTTCCATAATATGTATAATTAGTAATATTCCAATATATTTCTAATATATATTCATAAATATTCTCAATTTCGTAATTTTACATTAATGCTTAAAAAAAGCGTCCTATGAGGACACTATATTTTATTTTTACACATTTGTTTCTTAATATTTTTAGATTGCTGAATTGCTACTGATATAAAATGAATGGAATTTAAGAAAAATAAAATATTTTTTTTTTTTTTTTTTTTTCTGTAAAATATTCATATCTGAAGAGATTGAAAGCAAGTCATTGGAACTTGATAAATTCAGCGTCGTAAATCAATTTATAAAGACATTTATTGTCAAATATTTATTGCCACAATTCGTACAAAATCTTAACGGTTTGAAGGAAAATGCGTGATGCCTAATCTAAGTGGCCAGAAATCGAAGGTGATTGAATCTGACATTTGATCATTTATTTACTGCCTTCAATGTGTTAGTTTACTCTCTTTTTCTCACGCAATTTTTGCTTTTATAAATAAATATGTTACGCAACATTGTCCATTATTCTTCTGGTCAAATGAATTCACGACTTTTGTTGATGATTTTTTTATTTAGACATCTTAAATAAAATAAAATATTTTTCAACCTACCGATTTCTTCACTCCACAATATTGTTCTCAAATTTAAAAATTTCTTAACAGGTTTAACGTAGTTTTGTATAAAATATAATTTTATCTAATAATACTTTCAGACTTTCAGAAATTTTTAATAATTGATTTAATTTTTATACCTTCTAATAATACTTTGAGCTATTTTAATAAAAAATATACAAATTAAAATGAAAATTATTTTCTTTCTGCTTAGTGAAAACTGACTTACAAATATGAGCTATTCAAGAACAACGTTTACTTGCAAATATGAGCTATTCAAGGAACAAGCTTACTTACTAATATGACCTATTTCAAGGAACAAGCTTTACTAATATGAGTTACTAAAGAAGCTTACTTACTAATATGAGCTATTTAAGGAACAAGTTGTAAATAAGTAACTATGCCATCTATGATCATTCTTCTGATGTTTAACTTAGTAGCTGCAGCCATTGTTAGTAATCTGAGCGCTTAGCTCAAGATTGTTAGCTATTTTATTAAGAAGTATACAAATTATAACATAAAAATTATTTTCTTTCTGTTTAGTGAGAGCTTATTTACTAAAATGCGTTATTCGAGGAACACATAAAATTTGTAAATAAGTAACTATGACATCTATGATCATTCCTCTAATAATATCTGCCATTGAAACTGAATAAAGTAATTTGAATCCAATGCACTACATTAAAAATAAAGCTTTCGATCACACAATTAGAGCCTGCAGCTATAGTTAATAATCTTAACTCACCCAGGATTATTTGCTATTTTATTAAAAACATACAAATATAATATAAAAAATATACATATTATAATATAAAAATCATTTTCATTCTGCTTAGTGAGAGCTTACTTTCTAAAATGCGTTATTCGAGGAACACGTAAAATTTGTAAATAAGTAACTAGGACATCTATGATTCTTCCTCTAATAATATCTGCCATTGAAACTGAATAAAGTAATTTGAAAGTCAAACTTGCTGAAGTAATGCATCTACGCAGACAAATACGCATTGTCCTTAAGATGTTGAGGAGTTAATGTTAATATATGGTGCTCACATCAGAAGAATCTAATGCACTACATTAACAATGAAAGCTCTCGATGCACACAATTAGAGCATGCAGCTATTGTTAATGATCTTAATTCACTCTGAGCGCTTAGCTCAAGATAAATCACGGTAAGATATTTACCTTCTCCTAATTTCCTTTTGCATGGCTGAAATTCATCCGAAGGGACTCAAAGTATTGTATCTTGTCCACAAAAATAGATTGCCGTAATTATTTGTCCATTTAAACAAACTTATCCATTCTTGATTAGTTCACACGTAAATATTTAAAAACCTTATTTTGTTCGGAGAATTCTTTTTAAAAATTTAATTTATACAATTCCTTTCCACGAATTCTATTCGAATTTTCTTAAAAATAAACAAGAGATTTCTACTATTATTTCACTCGTTTTAATTAGTAAAATATGTAAAGATGTTGATTTCCTAAATGTTCAAAGACATGAAGTGGATTTTAATTTATGCATAGTTAATTATAGTTTGTGAAAACAGATACATAATGATTATTATAATGTGTAATATATAATTTTTCTGCAACAAAGTGTCGCTGAAAAACACAACTTATTAAACAAAGTTTTTACAATGTATGATCAAAACACAGTTTTTATGTGCAAGAAAGTAAAGCAAAAATAATGTTGTAAACTTTAGGAATTATAAGACGTGAGTTCCTCAAAATAAAAGCATATATATATATATATATATATATATATATATACCCCCGCAGAAAGCAATAAGCCATCACATTCAGATATTACACAGGTTGGTTTATTGCAAGCAATATATCTATGTATTGTGAATGTATAATGATTTTTTATACACTATGCATATAATAAACACTATTATTGATTTTGTTGTGCAAAAAGTAGTCTTGTTTCTAGTGCATTCCCTATCAATTCTTCTATATTTTTTTATGTTTTATGTCCTTTATTAATATATATATGAATATAAAATGCATATATAAATGCTTTTATTGATGCTTTTTATGTTTTGATACAAAATCTGCAAATGCACTTAAAGTCAAGAAGGCTGTAACAAACTTGTGTTTATGCAATATTTTCATTAATCCGTCTCTATCATTTAGCTCTATCAGCACTTTTATAATATTTTTCTTCGCAATATTACGTCAGAACGAAGGATATTTCTTAAATTTTGTCGAGCAGAATTACTGTACAATGTCATTTTAATACTCTGATATCTATTTTTCTCTTTATAAAACAAGTTTTCGAGTATTTTTCTAATCTCTCTTAAAATTTTTGAATGATTAGTTTAACTCTACTTTTCTTTTAAATTATATTTATTTGAAATTACACAGTTGTTGTTGAAAGCCTTTCGTTACTTCTACGATAAGGAAAAATTTTAATTCAGTGTAACATTTTTAAACTTAGAATACGTGCAACATGCTTATAATACCTATGCACTTACTTGACATTTTACGTAGAATTTTAATGTCACGACTGATTGTTTTCAATAGACAAAACATAGCATAAAACAGAAATAAAATGAAAATATTTATAAAAAAGTGTAATTATTAAGTTCTTTTTTAAATTTATAAATAAAAAATTACTTGAAACCGAAATACGAATATTCCTTCAATACTTGATGAGCTGCTCCTTAAACTTGATGACTTTTACAGCAATTTCTGCTATTTATTTGGTTCAATTTCGCAATCAGAGTTTTAATGATTTATTTCCTTTTTCTTTTCTCTGAAATTTAATTTTTAATGTTATGCCAAGGATTATAACTGGACTGAAAACCGAGGATTATCCAGGTTTTGCCAGTACTTTAATCTGATGCTCAGCTAAGCACTTATATACATTTTTTGCTCATTGACAAATGTATTGTTGTCTTGAAATATAAATTATTAATCAGAAAAAAATTCCTTTTCTCATGGAATCATCCTAGTTTCAAGTGTTGAAATTGATATTTAAAAATTAATCGCCTTAGTAATAATGTGAAGGCACTTGACACCAATTGTTGAAATGCAGCCTCAAGCCATCATTTTAATTGGGTGCTTGACTGTGGCAGTGAGGCACTCTAATCGGAATTTTGTCTTTAAAACTTTGAAAATGCTGGTATGTTTGATATTTGAAAATAAATTTTTAATTTTCAACACTAAATGGATATTGTGTTATGTAATTTTGTTACTTTTTATTGCTGATGTCTTTGAAAATCTGTTAATGAAGATATTTTACAGCTTGCGTCCTTTCAATATTGCTACCTGAACATTGATACACATTATTCTAGTTGAAATATTACTTTCTTCCAAACAAGCTTTCTGTACACTTTCAGAAATGAAGTTCAACAATGTGAAATGTGTTTCATTCAGAGTAATGTGTTTTAAAACATTAATCATGTCACTACAATACTTTTTTTTTTTCGTCTATAATTAAATTCCTCTGACTTTTGAACTTTTTAGTATTCTTGAAACAATAGAGTGTTTGAATTTTCTGTTATTATCACATAGAATAATTTTTTCTGTTAAGATAGTAATTTGAATTCGATAAACCTGATTTTCTTTTTTAGAAACCTCAAAAGGATTCCTTATAAAAATATTAAAAAAACATCCATGTAGTGAATTGGTTTAATTTCTCGCTCTACGGTTATTTTTGCACATCTTAGGCTAATTAGACCAGGACCTACAGTTTAACGTGGATTTCGAACCAGTAACAAGCATCCATGCCACCTCCAGGATTTGAACATGAAGCCTGTAGTACCAAAGGCCAGAGCGCTAGCCAATTGGCCCTGAAGCCACAATGATGATGATGATGATAAAGAATGTTAATTCTTACTTCAGACCAAACCTTGATAATATTTTTGCTTCCTCTTCTTATATAAAGTTCTAAAAGAGAAAAATGTGTTGTGAACAAACCACCCCTGTTGTGAACAAAATATATCTGCATACAATGTTTATAAAAATTATTACCTGATTTTTGTCAAATGAACAGAGAACGTGTTTTGTTTATAATTTCCTTAAAAATCTCAAAAAATTATTTTAAGATTATTATAATTATTTTCTATAGATTATGCAGCTTTAGAACTATAATTTTTAAATCGTTGATTAAACTTAGATATGATTTGCAAATCTGAATAGCAAAAAAAAGGGCTATAAATTTAAAAATACTTTCTCTATTATTCAAAATAATATTTCATATTGTAAAATAAGCGCAAACACATACATGAGAAGAATTCTTAAATGAAAATTTGTGGGGGGATCTTAGAAAAAGAAAGTTAACTATAAATAACTTTGTTTATCCTAAGAACCCACACAAATATTTCTCTGTTAGAAAGTTTTATTTAAAGATTATGAATAATTCAATCTTATGTTAATGTATTTTTACAGTTCCTATCAACTTAAAAAGTCGAGATTTTCATAGTTCTCAGAACGCCTCCTTAATTTATCAAATTTATTTTTCGCTAACTTAATTTGTAAATAACTTTTAATTAATTTACATTATTTCTGCTAAAAATGATTAAATTCTACTTGAAAATTATTAAATATTTTTTAAAAAATATTAGGAAACAATAGATGCTACATGGAAATAAATCATAATGAGTAATAAAAAAAAGATTTAAAATTTTGCAGTTTAATATTTAAAATTAAAATAGCATGTAAACAACTTTTATACTGTATTTAAAAAAAAAAAATTAGTTGGAAATCTTCTTCCCAATTCAATTCGATAATTATTATTATAATTAAAGTATTTTAAAGAATTCAGACAGAAGGAAATAAAATTGGTAAAATGTAAAATTGCGATAGTGTTTTAATGAGATAAGTTAATACTGTATTTTTGTATTTTTTTCCTGAAGTTGAGCGTCAAGTTTTCTAATTGAATTCATTCGGGCAGTTTCTTCCATGTTTCCATTAAAACTTCTTTGAGCTGAAAGAGATGTAAGAAAAGAAAATATTTCCTTATTACTCGAGCTTCAACATTTACTTAATACCAATTAAATTTCTTAAAAAATATGATAATATGTGGTTATTATAAGTTTGTATTACTATTTTATTTCTTAGTAAATATAGATGGAGTATTATTAGTTCACATACAATTTTTTACATATGAAGATTAGGTTTTGATTCCAATTTTTTCTTACTATTTCTTTCTTAATTAAATTTCTTTTTTACATTTATTTAAAAAGAATTAATTGAATACTAAACTATTAATATTAAAAACTTTTCCAATAAAAGATTTTTTTGACAATATCAGAATAATATTTATAATTACATATCCTAACACATTTTGTAAGGAAAATAAATTAAACATGTAATAAAAGTTTCAAAACCGTCAAATGCAATACATGTCTTGCAATCATATTACCAGGAAGTTTCCATATATTTTCTAATGTAATTCATTACTTAAATACTGCAAACAAATTTAGGTAAGAGGTGGATGAATATACCAGGTTGAATTAAGAATTTCTCAGGGTCTCCTGAAATTTAAACCGAACATTGTTTTTCAAAAAAGAAAAAAAAAAAATTCTCACCAGAATTTTTTTTCCTCATAAAGCTCCTGGGCATTTGAAAACGAAATGTATTTAGACTTAATTGTGTAATAAAAGTTTCAAAACCACCGAATGCATAACTTGATAGTATGAAAATCATACTATCAAGAAACTTCCATATATTTTCTAATATAATTTATTACATGAATACTACAAACAGATTTAGATAAGAGGTGGATGAATACATCTGGTTGATTTAAGAATTTCTCAAGGTTTCCTGAAATTTAAAACCGAACATTGTTTCTCAAAAAGAAAAAAAAAAAAATATCCCACCAAAACGTTTTTTTCCCCATAATGCTCCTGGGCATTTGAAACGAAATGTATTTAGACTACGAAAACAATTCTATCGTAGTAAAGCATTAAAATGAAAAATACTTACCTAAGGAAAGCTTGAAAAAAAATATACACTTTTAAAAATCTCTTTTTAAAGCTGACATTTCCTACCTAACAAATTGTCCAGGTCTAAGGGGCTTAATGTAGCAATTTCGCGAATTTCTTGGCACGGGGCCCATATTTAGTTTGCATTTTTTTCCAAGTGCTCCCGTTAAATAAAATATTATATTTCGTTGATTTTTTTTTTTTCAAAATTTCGTTAGGAAATTCATTACAACCCGTCACTTCTGTTTCCCAAACACCAAGTAGAAAAACAATATGTTTTCCCTACTTTAATTTTTATTGTTAAGATTTTTTTTGTACTGGATGATAGGTTTAATGCATTTCCGCTATTTACAAATTATGAGACTAATTTAACTCTAGATGCTTTGTTATGCAGCATAATTACGACACAAGGTGAAAGTTGCGTTAATCATCGCAGCGTTTTTAAGTGCACTTGTTTTATATATGAACTCTGGTGAAGAAAAACTTATAAATATATTAAGAGATAAATACGCAATGGAGAAAAAAATAATAATTTGTCACTTGTGATTTATACTATTCAAGTCGAAAAATACATCAATTCGAAAAGAGTTGTATATATACTCTCAGGACATGCAACTAATTATGTGTTGACAAATGGGTTACATAAATCATGTGACATATATTTTTATCATTAAAATGTTCTTTACAAATTCTACGTAACATCATAATTCATAAAATGTTTTATAATAAAATATATTCAAAAATGTTTTTGATGGTACAGTTAAAATATTCAATTTTGTAATATACTAAAATAATTACATATACTAAAATTTAAGGAAAATAATTTAATTATTAAAGGTAAGGTAATTAAAGATTTAAGGTAAGGAAAATAATTTAATCAAGTAATAAACGATTTAAAACCATCAAATGCATCATATTATCAGGAAACTTTCATATATTTGCTAATATAATTTATTACATGAACTCTGTAAACAGATTTAGATAAGAGGTGGACGAATGCATCTGGTTGATTTAAGAATTTCTAAAGGCCTCCTGAAATTTAAACCGAACATTGCTTCTTAAAAAAGAAACAAAAAAAAAAAAAAAAAAAAAAAATTCCCACCAAAACGTTTTTTCCTCATAATGCTCTTGGGCATTTGAAAACGAAATGTATTTAGACTATGAAAACAATTCTATCGTAGTAAAGTATTATAATGAAAATACTTACCCAAGGAAGGCTTGAAAAAAAGAATACACTTTTAAAAATCTCTCTTTTTAAAGCTGACATTTCCTACCTAACAAATTGTCCAGGTCTAAGGGACTTAATGTAGCAATTTCGCGCATTTCTTGACACGGGGTCTACATTTAGTTTGCATTTTTTCCAAGGGCTCTCGTTAAATAAAATATTATATTTTGTTAATTTTTTCAAAATTTCGTAAGGAAATTCATTACAGCCCGTCACTTTTGTTTCCCAAACACCAAGTAGCAAAACGATATGTTTTCCCCACTTTAATTTTTATTGTTAGATTTTTTTGTACTGGATGATAGTTTTAATGCATTTCCGCTATTCACAAATTATGAGACTAATTTAACTCTAGATGCTTTTCAGCATAGCATAATTACGACACAAAGATTGAAAGTTGCGTTAATCATCGAAGCGTTTTTAAGTACACTTGTTTTATATATGAACTCTGGTGAAGAAAAACTTGTAAATATATTAAGAGATAAATACGTAATTTTGAAAAAAAACCAGAATAATTTTTCACTTGTGATTTATGTTATTGAAGTCGAAAAATATATCAATTTGAAAAGAGTTTTATATATATGTTCTCAGGATATGCAACTAATTATGTATGTTGACAAATGAGTTACATAAATCATGTGACATATATTTTATCATTAAAATATTCTTTGCAAATTCTACGTAACATTATAATTCATGAAATGTTTCATAATAAAATATATTTATATTTTTTTTATTAATGCTACAGAAAAAATGTTCAATTTTTAAATAAATTTTTATATCTTATAGCATTCGACAATGTTACCTTCACGTTTATTATTCATTGGAAACACAATTTGTGTATGATTCCGTCAAAAACTGAATAACGATATTCAAAAATTATCTTCTATGTAGGTAACATTTATTTCGAAATTCATAGATTTAATGAAAAAAGTTATCATAAGTCAACCGAAATTGTAATAAAAGTTTCAAAACCATTAAATGCATTACTTGTCTTAAAATATTATCAGGAAACTTCCATATATTTTATAATATAATTTATTATATGAATACTACAAATAGATTTAGATAAGAGTTAGAGGAATGCATCCGGTTGCTTTAAAAAATTTCCCAAATCTCCTGAAATTTAAATCGAACATTGCTTCTCAAAAAAGAAACAAAAAAATTTCCCACAAAAAGTTTTTCCTCATAATGCTCCTGGGCATTTGAAAACGAAATGCATTTAGACTATCAAAACAATTCTATCGTAGTAAAGCATTAAAAGGAAAAATACTTACCCAAATAAAGCGATAACACAATAATATTTATAATTGCATATCCTAACACTTTTTGTAATGAAAATAATTTAATCATGTAATAACAGTTTCAAAGCCATCAATTGCATTACTTGCCTTAAAATCATATTAACAGGAAACTTCCATATATTTTCTAATATAATTTATTACTACAAATAGATTTAGATAAGAGTTAGAGGAAAGCATCTGGTTGCTTTAAAAAATTTCTCACGGTCTCCTGAAACTTAAACTGAACATTGCCTTCTCAAAAAAAAAAAAAAAAAATTCCCACCCAAACGGTTTTCCTCATAATGCTCCTGGGCATTTGAAAACGAAATGTATTTAAACTATGAAAACATTTCTATCGTAGTAAAAGCATTAAAATGAAAATACTTACCCAAGGAAAGCTTGAAAAAAAAGTATACACTCTTAAAAATTTCTCTTTTTAAAGCTTACATTTCTTACCTAACAAATTGACCAGGTCTAAGGGGCTTAATGTAGCAATTTCGCGCATTTCTTGGCACGAGGCCCACATTTAGTTTGCATTTTTTTCCAAGTGCTCCTGTTAAATAAAATATTATATTTCGTAGATTTTTTTTTTTTTCAAAATTTCGTAAGGAAATTCATTACAGCCCGTCACTTTTGGTTTCCCAAACACCAAGTAGGAAAACGATATGTTTTCCCTACTTTAATTTTTATTGTTAAGATTTTTTTTTTATACTGGATGATAGGTTTAATGCATTTCCGCTATTCACAAATTATGCGACTAATTTAACTCTAGATGCTTTGTTATGCAGCATAATTACGACACAAGGTAAAAGTTGCGTTAATCATCGAAGCGTTTTTAAGTACACTTGTTTTATATATGAACTCTGGTGAAGAAAACTTGTAAATATATTAAGAGATAAATACGTAATGGAGAAAAAAATACCAGAATAATTTGTCACTTGTGATTTATGTTATTGAAGTCGAAAAACATATCAATTTGAAAAGAGTTTTATATATGTTCTCAGGACATGCAACTAATTATGTATGTTGACAAATGAGTTACATAAATCATGTGACATATATTTTATCATTAAAATATTCTTTGCAAATTCTACGTAACATTATACTTCATGAAATGTTTCATAATAAAATATATTTATATTTTTGTATTGATGCTACAGAAAAAAATGTTCAATTTTTAAATAAATTTTTATATCTTATAGCATTCGACAATGTTACTTTCACGTTTATTATTCTTTGGAAACATAATTTGTGTATGGTTCCGTCAAAAACTAAATAACGATATTCATAAATTTTCTTCTGTAAAGGTAACATTTATTTCGGAACTCATAGATTTAATGAAAAAGTTATCATAAGTCAACCGAAATTGTAATAAAAGTTTCAAAACCATTAAATGCATTACTTGTCTTAAAATATCATCAGAAAACTTCCATATATTTTATAATATAATTTATTTTATGAATACTACAAACAGATTTAGGTAAGAGGTGGATGAATACATCTGGTTGATTTAAGAATTTTTGAAGGTCTCCTGAAATTTAAACCAAACATTTCTCCTCAAAAAGAAACAAAAAAAAAAAAAATTCCCACCAAAGCGTTTTTTCTTTATAATGCTCCTGGGCATTTGAAAACGAAATGCATTTAGACTATGAAAACAATTCTATCGTAGTAAAGCATTAAAAAAAAAAATACTTACAAAAATAATGCTTGATAACACGGTAATATTTATAATTGCATATCCTAACACTTTTTGTAATGAAAATAATTTAATCATGTAATAACAGTTTCAAAGCCCTCAAATGCATTACTTGCATTAAAATCATATTAACAGGAAACTTCCATATATTTTCTAATATAATTTATTACTACAAATAGATTTAGATAAGAGTTAGAGGAACGCATCTGGTTGCTTTTAAAAATTTCTCGAGGTCTCCTGAAATTTAAATCGAACATTGCTTCTCAAAAAGAAACAAAAAAATTTCCCACCAAAACGTTTTTCCTCATAATGATCCTGACATTTGAAAACGAAATGCATTTAGACTATGAAAACAATTATATCGTAGTAAAGCATTAAAAAGAAAAATACTTACCCAAATAAAGCCTGATAACACAGTAATATTTATAATTGCATATCCTAACACTTTTTTGTAATGAAAATAATTTAATCATGTAATAACAGTTTCAAAGCCATCAAATGCATTACGCTCCTTAAAATCATATTAACAGGAAACTTCCATATATTTTCTAATATAATTTATTACTACAAACATATTTAGATAAGAGTTAGATGAATGCATCTAGTTGCTTTAAGAATTTCTCAGGTCTCCTGAAACTTAAACTGAACATTGCTCCTCAAAAGAAAAAAAATTCCAACCCAAACGGTTTTCCTCATCATGCTCCTGGGCATTTGAAAACGAAATGTATTTAGACTATGAAAACATTTCTATCGTAGTAAAGCATTAAAATGAAAAATACTTACCGAAGGAAAGCTTGAAAAAAAGTATACACTTTTAAAAATCTCTCTTTTAAAGCTTACATTTCTTACCTAACAAGTTGACCAGGTCTAAGGGGCTTAATGTAGCAATTTCGCGCATTTCTTGGCACGAGGCCCACATTTAGTTTGCATTTTTTTCCAAGTGCTCCCGTTAAATAAAATATTATATTTCGTAGGGTTTTTTTTTCAAAATTTCGTAAGGAAATTCATTACATCCCGTCACTTTCGTTTCCCAAACACTAAGTAGCAAAACGATATGTTTTCCCTACTTTAATTTTTATTGTTAAGATTTTTTTGTGCTGGATGATAGGTTTAATGTATTTCCGCTATTCGCAAATTATGAGACTAATTTAACTCTAGATGCTTTGTTATGCAGCATAATTACGACACAAGGTGAAAGTTGCGTTAATCATCGAAGCGTTTTTAAGTACACTTGTTTTATATATGAACTTTCTGGTAAAGAAAACTTATAAATATACTGAGAGATAAATAAGTAATGGAAAAAAAACCAGAATAATTTGTCACTTGTGATTTATATTATTCAAGTCGAAACATGCATCAATTTGAAAAGAGTTGTATATGTGTTCTTAGGACATGCAATTAATTATAGATGTTGACAAATGAGATACATAAATCATGTGACATATATTTTATCATTAAAATTTTCTTTACAAATTCTACGTAACATCATAATTCATACAAAGGTCTTATAATAAAGTATATTCAAAACTTTTTTGATGCTAAAGTAAATTTTCAGTTTTCTTTAAATAACATTTCGTCTTTTATAACATTCAACAATGTTATTCACAGATGTATCATTCATTTGACACATTTTTTATCTAATACAGCTGGCAATGTAGAGACAATTATCTTCATGCCATAGCAAAGGCTCCATCACTGTTACTGATTTAGCATTAATCAGGGACAAATGTAGCTTGAAGATATGCTACGGACTCCACACTAACATTCATATTAGACCGAGTGCCCACGGTTTAAAGTGGACTCAGACATGTGGCATAGAGTGCCAGAGTATTAGCCACTCAGCCATCAGGCCCTTCATTGAAAACATGGTTTTGTGTAAGATTTCTGTTAATATCCGAATAACAATTTTCGTAAATTATCTTCTATAGAGGTAACATTTATTTTGAAATCATACAATACATGAAAAAAAGTAATTATAGGTCAACTGAAATTTTCGTCTAGAAACTGAAATTACCGTTTAATTCACCCTGTTATTGTTAGATTTTAAAAATGTAAGATAACGTTTAAAAAGTTAGAATAACAAATAATGTGTGGTGTTAAAGTTTATATGAATAGTTCAGATTACTTTTAACTGACCATTTCCCAAATTTTCATGAAACTCTAAGAAATTCCAGCTGTAATTATCATAGAAGCCTCTAATCCCAGATTCCTGAGATTGAATTGTTAGATACTGTGTTATATGTCTGCTCTTTACACTGGTTACTATAAAAACTACCACTTTATAATTTAAAATATTTTATATTTTGCTCTGCTTATAATTAATTTCGAAGTTAATTAATTAATTTTTAATTTTTAAACTATTTTTTCAGTTTTATATTAGATTTTAAATAAAACTCTATTGAAAAAATTGACTTTGTATGTAAAAAAACCTCATTCAAAATGCATATTGATTGATGTTTATAAATTTCCATATAAAAAATTAAGCAAACTTAATGATGCAACCTAATAATCCATGAGTTAGTGATTAATAAGATATGAAATCTAATATGTTGTTTCTTATCCCATTTGGTCGACAGTCTTCTATACCAAGTCTATGAACCCGTGTGCTCTCATGGAAGGAAGAGAGGGGGCAGCTGCTGTTGTGATGAAAGTAGGTAGAAGTCTGATGTGGTTCCGTGTAGCTGAAAAAGGAGGGTGATGTCTTCCTGGTGGGCTTTTAAGGGAACTGCCCCACATTTGCGTATCGTATGGGAGAAAACCCGCAAAACTCCACCAGGTAGCCCGACTAACGAGGCCACGAGGCAAGATGCTAAACATCACAAACGATAACCAGTCTCTTCGGTTTTTGAAATAATGTCTACAAACCAATCCAGCAGCGGAGTAAAGTTCTAATGATCACCAGCGATGCACTTTGCCACTGAGCCACTAATAGGGAAATCTAATACACTGCCGAGGAAACCTTAAATTTCAACAATTATTATATTATATGTTCAAATATAATTACATGCTTAACTAAAACGTTAAGCTCATATTTCCTATTTATAAATTTAATTATTCGTTAAATAATTTATTATGCTAGTATTCTATATAATAGTATATAGTATTTAGAAATCCAAGATTACATTTCAAATTTTCTCTGACAATATGAAAGAAACTTTCACCATAGGTGCATAAAAGTTCTTTAAGAATTCAACTGATGCAACATTTTTAGAAAATAATAGCTTTTCCCTAAAAATGTATACATTTATTAAAAGCTGTTGCCATGATTAATGACATTAAATTTAATTGGTGATTTAATTGAGCTTCAACTTTCATAAAAAAAAATATTTATCAAAAATACATTTTGAGGGTGATTCAAGTGATTTCGAAAAATAAAATTCAGTTAATTTAACATCAAATCCCATACAATAAATACGATATTTTACACACTTGATAAAAACATTAAGTTAAATTCATTTGATAAAACTTCGAAATTTCTGTTATTTTTAGAAGCTATAATAACAGTAAAAAACTAAATGACTGAAAGAAATATAATTTCAAAAATTTGTTACTGTTTTTCATTTATTAAGATAAAATTTTACAGGAAACTAAAAACTGACGTCGGGGATTGCCATCCAATTAAGCTTGAATGCATAAGCTTGCTTCACGTTCAAATTAAAAAAAAAAACTTTGAAGAATAAAATAGTAATCTAAAATTCTTTAAATAATCAAAAAATGGCACTTCAATCAATATGGCAAAAATGGCAGTCCTTATTTACAAAAGAAAGATTTAGAAAAACACATTTTATTTACAACAATGAATCCTTGATATCTTATTTCATATTCAAATGAAAAAAAAAACATTGAAGAATAAAATAATAATCTAAAATTCTTTAAGAAATTAAAACAATGACACTTCCTGATGGAATGGCCTTAATGGCAATCTAATTTACAAAAAAATGTTCTAGAAAAGCACATTTTATTTACAACAATGAATCATTGATATCTTATTTCATGTTTAAATAAAAGAAGAATAAAATGGTAATCTAAAATTCTTTAAGGAATTAAAAAATAGCAAAAATCACATTCCTTACTTAAAAAAAAAAAAAATGATCTAGAAAAATAGGTTTTATTTACAACAATGAATCCTTCATATTTTTGTTTCATGTTCAAATAAAAATCAACAACTTTCAAGAATAAAATAGTAATCTTTAATTCTTTAAGGAATTAAAAAATGGCACTTCAATCAAAATGGCAAAAATGGCAATCCTTATTTATAAAATAAAAATCTAGGAAAACACATGTAATTTACAAAAATGAATCCTTGATATCTTATTTCACGTTCAAATAAAAAAAAAAAAAAACAACTTTGAAGGATAAAATAGTAATCTAAAATTCTTTAACGAATTAAAAAATGGCACTTCAATCAAAATGGCAAAAATGGCACTTTACTCGAAATGGCAATCCTTATTTACAAAAGAAGGATCTAGTAAAACACATTTTATTTACAATGAATCCTTGATATCTTATTTCATGTTCAAATAAAAATCAAGAACTTTCAAGAATAAAATAGTAATCTTAAATTCTTTAAGAAATTAAAAAAATGGCACTTCAATCAAAATGGCAAAAATGGCTATATTTATTTACAGAAGAAAGATATAGAAAAACACATTTTATTTACTACAATGAATTTTTGATGCCTTATTTCATGTTCAAATTTTAAAAAAACTTTGTAGAATAAAAAAAAATCTAAAATTCTTTGAGGAATTAAAAAAAATGACATGATTTATTTACTTAAATTAGTGTTTATTTTTCGTAACTGTTGGAAATACAGTAACGTATTAATAAAATTTTTGTAATCATTACCATCCACACTTTCTGTGAAAATATCTCATTTTGCTGTGGAAGTAATCCAGCTTTCTCAGAGTGTTCCCTTCTGGGATTCCCCAAGCTGGCAAAAATGGCAATCCTTATCTACAAAAGAAAGATCTAGGAAAGCACATTTCATTCACAAAAATGAATCTTTGATATTTTATTTCATGTTCAAACAAAGAAAATGTAATTTTTGAAGGATAAAATAGTAATCTAAAATTCTTTAAGGAATTAAATAAATGGCACTTCAATCAAAATGGCAAAAATGGCACTTCAATCAAAATGGCAAAAATGGCACTTCAATTAAAATGCCAAAAATGGCAATCCTTATTTACAGAAGAAAGATCTAGAAAAACGCATTTTATTTACAAAAATGAATCTTTGATATCTTATTTCATATTCAAATAAAAACAACAACTTTGAAGAATAAAATAGTAATCTAAATTTTTAAGGAATTTAAAAAATGGAACTTCAATCAAAATGGCAAAAATTGCATTTCAATCAAAATGGCACTTTAATTAAAATGACAAAAATGGCAATCCTTATTTACAAAAGAAAGATGTAGAAAAACACATTTTATTTGCAACCATGAATTCTTGATATCTTATTCCATGTTCAAATTTAAAAAAAAAAATCTAAAATTCTTTGAGGAATTAAAAAAAATGGCATGATTTAAGTACTAAAATTAATGTTTATTTTTCATAACTCTTGGAAATAACAGTAACATATTAATAAAATTTTTGTAATCATGACGATCCACACTTTCTGTGAAAATATCTCATTTTACTCCGGAAGTAATCCAGCTTTCTCGGAGTTTTCCCTTCTGGGATGGTTTCAAAAGTTTCCCTAAGTCACTAATCTCTTTGAATAAGTAATTTAAAAGTTTAAATTGGAACGAAGAACGAGAAAACACTCGACGGTGATTGAATTGATCTCCATATGATGAGCCAGGGTTATCGGAGACTACCGGAATGAAAAGCAACGTTACACAAATCAAATTTCCCAAACTTAAATCGTGATTTAATCTTTGAAACGCAAATATTAACAGCTCTGAGACTTCATTGCATTATCAAATTAAATTCTCATACTTACGGAACCGGATTAAAGGATGTGTCTAGATGTTAATTAGAAGGAAGGAGATTTTTAAACTTCTAATACCTTTTCGTAAGAGAGAGTTTTTAGAAGTAGGTTTAGTATTTATCTAGTTGGAAAATGAAATTATTAAATAAACGAATGGACGTATGAAGTAAAATAACTATTTAAGAAAGTTTTGATTTCTTTTAAATGAAAGAGTTTACTCATGGGTTAGTTTAAAAATAATAATAATAATTTTGCTTGTGGAAATATCATTAACTAATATTACTAATTTTTATTTCATTCTGTTAATTGAGTGGAGCAGTAATTAAAATCCATTCATCTTTGAAATTTTATTTCCACAATACGTCTAATTTAGATGAACTTCATTTTTTGAAATATTGTACTTTATAATAGTTTTCAATGCATTTGTAGTTTTTTTATATTATATAACTTGTTTTACTAATTAAAATTTTGAATAATTTAATTATAAGTGATTAAATGGTAAAAGATCAAGTTTAATTTTTTTTACAAAAATATGCATATATCTAACAAATTAATAAAAAAACTGATTCTTTAGCGCTTTACAGTGTGTAATACAACTAACGATATGCAATTTAATAAACTGTAGCCAATTATATACATTAGCTTTGATGAACATATTCTATATTTGCTACTGCCTATAAAAAGAATCGGAATGTGAGATTCTAATTATCGGAATATGAGATTTTAAATTGTGGAAGTTTTGGAAATATTTTTTAAAAGAAATTTCAGATGCATATAGAACTAGCTAAATATTATAGTAAAATAAGAAAAAAAATTAGAAAAAATTATCTTTGCATCGATCTTCAAAAATGTTTCGGATTTTTTTAAATAATGGAGCTGGTGGCATTTATAATGCTTTCATATACATCTCTGCATAAATCATCAACTCACGATATCAAATAAAAATTTCATTATAAAAAATAGTCTGTTAATCTAAATTTTCCATATAGTTTGAACAAAGTGACATAAACACAAACTTTTAAATAACAATACACAATTGAAATTAAGATTTTTTGCTTGTCAAACATATTTTTATCAGGTGATTTTGACTTAAAGACGAGATACATTTTATTTTAAACTTGTTTTAATGTAAAACAACACCATTTTATTTGTTCTTCACATTCTTTATATTTTGTTACTGTTGAATGGTTCGAACAAATTTTTTTTTAAATATATTGTGTAAAATGTTGCACAGCTGACAAACAATTTATAAATTCAAATGTTTTTCAAAATGTAATTTTCCGCAGATAATAATATACAATTCGTTACGCAAATTATATTCCAATTTATTTTTAATATATTATATATTACCTCAAGTATATCTTAAATTTTTATGTATCCAAACAAATTTTTATGCTAATCATTTAATGTTGCACATTTTGAATTTCTTATAAAAATCATTACAATATAATTTTCCAATAAAATTGATTTTTCAATAATTAAATAATTAAAATTAATAAATATTTATTTGGAGGAACCAAGGGGAAATATATTATAATTGAGACAATCATTTATAAAATGATGGGGAAATTTTAGGAAAAAGGATGCATTATTTTACAAAAAAATATGTAAATAAATAAATGAAATAAAATTAAAATTAAAAAATGCATTAACAGCTAAATGAGACCTCTTACTTGGTAATCACTAAACTGTATTAAAAAAATATTAAATATATCTGCTAATGATGAACTTTTACTATGGAATTGCATCTTCTTTAATTTCTTTTAATTTTTGAAGCAGCTAAACTTGCATATTATATGAGGTACGTCTCTTTAAAATTTTATAAAACAACTTAAAATACAGTAATTAGTTTATTTTTTAATATGGCATTATAAATTATTTAAATTAAAATAATTTATGTTTAACTATCAAAAGTAATTTTTTTCTAAAAATTGCAGAAAAGATTAGCATTATCTAGTATGATATTCTTTTAAATGTTGCATGAATTTAAATATCTCGTCTTCTGTTAACATCCTTTTACCATTTTATCTATTCATCTTAAACAGTTTTCTTTATACTTATTTTCGGATAAAGAGTTTATTCAGTTGATTTGCTTTATTCACAAAAAATTATTCAGAATAAATTAATCTTTTTGAATAATATAATATCATTAATGAAAATATACTTATATTTGTAAGATTGAGCAAAGTCTATTCAATTTATGAAAAAAAAAAAAATACTAACAATATCACAAGATTTTTTTTTCAGTTATTATATTTATTTAACCACAAATATGAATAGTAAATAGAAAACCACGAATATGAAAAATATAAAAATTTTATGCCATTTTTAAGATAATAGTTTTTTTTTTATCGTACTGCTTAAAACTATGCGAAAAAGTACAATATATGAAAATTATTTTAGCCTAGCATTTCATTAATACTACAGAATATATAATGTCTTCAGGCATATGAAGAGGAAAGTACACGTTTAAAGGTATTTTAAAGCAGGAAGCTATTTGTCTTAAAATATTTTGCGCCTGTATTAGAATTTCGATTAGAATATAAGAACCAATAACAGAACATTTATTCAAATTAATGCGATAATTCTGCAAACTATTTACATTCTATCAGTGGCAAAATAATTTCAGTTCCAAGATATGTATGCCCACTTTGAATTATTTAATTCACTGTCAAATTTATTTATATTTAATACAATTTGAAATTCATTTAAGTTTAATCATAAAATTTTATTATTTTTATTTTTTATTTAAAATTTGTTTTTAGGCCTACATAGGCTAAACCAACCAGAAATGTCAATTTTTAGAGCAAGCACGTCTAAATTTATCTCATATCTCTATACATATTTCTCAAAGTTGTGCGTCTGGCTTTGCATTGCCTCAAATTATATCTCAATTGGCAGGGATACCTCTAATACAAAGCCTAAATTAACTGAAAGAAAATTTCGAAATTAGATCAATATTTCTTAAGAAATTACCTAGTAAAGTTTTACGTCCTTTTAGCAACTTTTCGTAGTTGGGAATTTTCATGGTTGATTTTATTTTTTACACTGTTGTCGATGTTCATAGACAAGCCGACGTAAAATAACTAAAGACATAAAACATATTAATACATAAATTGTAATCACTTACAATTTTGTTTAATAAATAAGAAAAAAGAATGTGCCTTGTCATTTTACAAATAAAAACATAAGTTTTTTCTAAGAAATACACTGTGTGATCTTGGGTACTATAAAACCGAAGAAGTCCCCATTGTTGCAACAAAAAGTATAAAAAAGCATATTAACAATTCCTTTAGGTTACTGTAGTCCAATTAAAGGAATTGTTTGAATTTAGCAAAGCGGTGGGTTTAGGAGGTGGGCCTTTCCCAACATGAGGTTAAGAGAAAGAGTTTGTTGAATTTTATACTAGTTTTTAAAGTTGAATTTGACTTTCGATATCACCATTTTCTTATTTTGTTTCTGGTTCTTAATCGCTTGTGTCTAATGTTTTTATATTCGATCGTAACTAGATGTTTTGGACTCACGATTAAAAATTGTTTTAATATGATTTTTATGGTAGAATTTCTGATTCCATAGGAAGGTTTGCTGGCTGTTTATTATTGATAATGTTTACAAACTTTTTTTTATATAAAAAGAGTTAATAATTTTTTTCTCTTTTTTGAAACCGGGTGAAACCTCCAGTTACTTGTACTAGTAGAATAGTATTTTCATTTATAGGTTGGACATTTAAACAAGTATAAAGAACTATTCCCAAATATATAATTGGGAAAAATAGTTATTTTTATTCTTTTAGTAATTAGTATTGGGGAATGTAAACAAGGTCTTCAAATTTATTCGCTTTCGTATCTATCCACTATGTTGCAAACATTGCTTCAAATAGAATTTGAACCTCTATTATGTATCAACTTAAATGTCATTATGCCTTCTAATTAAATATGCAAGTGAAAATGGATCTGTAACTACTTTTGATATATGGACAAAAGATCGTATTCCTATTCTGCCCCTTAGAATTATTCTTAAAACATTTCACTAAATATGATAATATATTTTATCTTGTTAATTAAAATAATAAATGCTATACATGAAGCTAAATAAAAGGTTCACGAACAAGCACTGACATTTTATTGAATTTCACATAGTTAGATTTTGAATAAACTCAAAACATTGCTGCGAAGATATTTAAAAGTGCATTTTATACATACGAAAAGTGGATTGACTTTTAAAATTATAGCTTTAAAATAAAATGTAATTTTTTTATCTGACTATGCATCTACTATGACAGGAATTTTTCTAAATGAAGGTTGATAAAAAGTTTTATTTATTTTGCAGTCTCGAAAACAACCGTAAATGACAGAAAAATGAGCAAATGAGTTAAAGTTTTAAATATTTTAAATCAGACTTATATCATTTAAAATTCACTGAAATTCACTTCTAATTCACTAAATTGTTTTTCTATTTATCTTGATGTAATTCCACAAATAAAAAAGTGTATACTTTAACACTGTATATAAATAACTGAGAAATTCTAAAAAGGAAATTAACATCAGAATCATGTAATTATATCAAATAAAATTTTTACGGTTTTTTCGTTACAAAGAATTACGTAATTGTCACAATTCTTATATTACGAGCATAATTATTTTTATGCACATACCAATTTATTAATATATGTTTCAAAAAGGCCAATTAATCTGTTAAAAGGAATAGCATGGTTCTTTTAAGTTTAACATTAATGTTGCTTCCTACATCCTCTTAGTATATACTTTAAGACTTCTCTGTAATAACAGAATATATATATATATATATTCCTTATTTTTTCTAAGAAATATAGTTAACAACAATGAATTCACAATATTAACATATATTCATTAGCATATGTAAGGAAATTATGAAACAGAAAAAAATCCTTCTTAAATAATATTCAGGTAAAATTTTTATTTTTGAATGAGATAAACAAATTAAATTAAATTTTGAAATATAATATGTCTTGAAATCTGTCAAGATCTATCTTTCTCTCATTTTCTTAATATTTTTATTTCTTCTAAAATTAATTGACTTTTAAAAATCTTTTCATTTCACATGAACATTTATGTTTATCAGTTTACATTAACTAAGACTTTTATATTTACATTAAATTTATATGGAAAATAATCTTCTAAAAATTATTACCTTCTAGTCATTTAATGAAATAATCTTGAACTACTTCTGATATTACTTGGAATTTTCTTTTCCTTTTTCAATAATTACAAAAAAATTCCAATATGAAGTGCAGAAAAAATAAAATTAGTTAATGAATTTAGGAAACTATATTGATGGAATCTTTTAATAATTTTATAAAATATGGGTTATGAAAACAAGAACATTCTACAATAGATTTTTAAAAATATTTTTCTGTTAAATTAATTATAATACTTAATTCTTTAAACATTGAATATATTAAAAGCAGATTAATTATAGTAAAAGCAGATTTATTAAAATTAATACTAAAAATAAAAATTGTATACATAATACAATTATTTACTCATCAGATGGATGAAAGTAAAATTAAAAATTATTAAGTGCTACATGTACAGAAAATATCTACCAGATATTGTAATAAATTCTAAACTTTAAAAATAATATTAATTGCTAATTTAATTTTAGTTAACAATTTAATTTAAACCTATTACTTTAATTTTAATACAAATAATAATATTATTATTTAATAATACTTTAGTTTTTTAATGAAAACGCTAATTAATTATAGATTAATTAGACGTCAAAATTTGGTAGGTGAGAAAAATTAAAATTATATACAAATAAGTTAATCATATATAAAAAATTTTATCAAATTTTTAAAAGTAGACCTTTTGTTTACGCGAGCTCAAAAATGAAACTCGATTAATTAAATTAATTGTAGTGGGAATAAAGTTTAACAAATCTAAAAGAAACTTCTGGCCAAGTTGAGTAATGGCTCACTATCTCTTTCTCTATTATAACAGAATAAAATGCCTTTGTCTATGTTGTATGTAGACTTACAGTCATAGCTTTCGTAATGTAAGCAATGATTATAACTCTACATACAACATAGCTTAATATCATAGCTTAGCAACATAAATTAATGTCATAGCTTGACAAAATAGTTTAATGTCATTGCAACTTAATGTCATAACTTTCGTAATGTAATAATGTCATTTTTTTTTTGCAACAATATTTTCAATTGGCATTGCCAATCCATCTAAAGCTTATTGTACGATTCTAAACTTTTTATGAACACAATCGAAGATATTTGTTTTCCCAATTAAAAAACAAATTTAATTTTATAAAAGTAAGCAACTTACTAAAACTTTTCAACATGAAATAGTTTTTATGAATTAAATGTATTTTACATAAGAATATAGTTTCGAAATTTGACAGAAAACTAATTTAAATTGCCTCTCATGAAACACCGTTATATTAAATATCAGTAAAAATTTCCAATAAAGACATTTTGTAGAATATAAAACACGAGTTAATGGTGTAAGCCGTTTACGATAAAGAATTTTTAAGAAACATTTTCCTTCATCCTAAAAGTATTTTAAAAGGGGAAGAACAATTTTAAAAATAAGGCTACTGATCTTTGGCGATATTCAAAAGAAACCGAGCATGTGATTCTCGTCGATGTTCAAACAATCATACAGAAACGTGTAACCATAGAAACGTCAGGATAAAAGTATATTGAAACGATAGATATAATATTGGACATACATCCTTAAGGATAATTTCTAGATTGCATAAAAAGTCTAAGGATAAAAACTGCAGAATCGGGACAGTGCAAAAGGAAGATTTTGGACTTCCTTGAAATGTCCAATTTATTTATTATTATAGAACGGGTGGAGCATAAAAAATACTTTAGGTATCGGATTTATGATATTTTGTAAGATGATATAATAAATATTTTCTTTAGTTTGTTTTCTTTGTCTTGAAGAATTAAATACAGATTATTTTTCATGTTTTAAATTTAAAAATGAATTATTAAATAATGCTTTTCGTTGAGTTAAGATATTCCAAAATTTCATGACTTTGCCTAAAAATTTTAATGTTTGAGATTCAGTTTCTATGCTTGTAAGACACAAATTTTGGCTAAAATAAAATTTTAAATTAATTAAATTGTTTTAATATTTATTTAATTTAACTATATTAAATTCAGTTATACTCTATTAAAACTGAGTTAATAAAAAAAGACAAGAAATACTGCAATATAATAATTATATGCACGCAATTTGATGCATTTTTAAAGATTTTTTTAAATTCGTAAGCTATCTGAAAATGCAGAAAGCACGTAAAAAATTACTATAGCTAATAACGACAGAATATAATTGTAAGATATATAATTGTAAAATGCCTATTAGATTCGGGTTGAAGTCATTTTAAATTTAAAGTTCGATTTTTCACGCCTAAAAAAACAAATCTGCTAATAGTTGTTATTTTATAATGTAGTTTAGTTCCATACAGCCTTTTTAAACAAAAACAGCCATAAATGTCCCATATTTTTTTAACTTTTAATGAAATTAAAACTGTTTTTATATGTCATGAAACTACACTTGGTTACTTTTATTCACATAATTTTAAGAAGCTTTAACTTAAAAAAATCCAGATATTTTTAAGATTCATAGATTTGTAATGCACCTATTCTTGAAATGAAGCAATTCTAACTATAATGACTTACAAAAAAAAATCGGTTTATATTTAAAATAAGGTTTGTAGCTGATTAATTTCGTTATAACATCCGAACTTATTTAAAAATAAAATATTGGGATTTAAGTAGAATTATATCTAGTTAAAAAATAGTACTTCTTATTGATTTTGTGGGACAAGGATATATTTTATTTTTACTGTTTAAATTTACTAAAAATTACCTTTATAGCTTGCAAAAAATTGAAATAAGACTTTCTATTTGACTTTCCCTTTTAATACTGTAGAAAAATTGCTAAAAAAGCAAAAGAAAGAGTAATATCATAAACTTGTAAACAAATTCTTTTTAAGAAAGGAGAAGTAACTTGTATAGTATCGAATTTATTGAAAGAAAATAGCTATAAATAGAACCCATACAACTTTATTTTTAGTGATTTTAATGTGATACGAAATACTCGTGCACGAAATATTTATAAACTTGCTGATTTTTTTTTTTTTTTTTTTTTTTTTGCTTTTGCTATTTATAAACTTGGCGATTGTATTCCACATTATTGAAAAGAAAATGTTTACGTTTCAAGAAATTCTTTATATTTTATCGATAAAACATACAATAAATTCTTCTGAAGCATTTAAACTGATTAATAAAACATTTTATTAGAGATGTAATTTGTGAATTTTAAAATTGTAGTATTTCTAGGAAAAAAAAAAAATAATGGGAATTTGAAGGATATATTTATTACACTGGAACAAATAAATAAAAAGCATTGCAAGACAGATCGGATCTACAATTTTGAAAGCATTTGAAAGTAAAGACATCTTTTTCATATTATAATCGCCTACATTATTTATGTACTTTAAGTTACAATTTACATCAATTTGCAACATAAAGTTTATAAGTATCATATGTAGCATCTGGATATTTTATTTAGAAAGCAATTTTATAGATAGTTGAAATTCAATGATTTCAATAGTAATATGAGTATCTAAGAGGAAGATACTGAACAATAGAAAAGATCAAAATGTTCCCAAGACGTCAACTCCCTGAGAAAATACATATGACACATGTTGTTAAGCCAGATTACCGACAAGAATTTTCATGAGCTATTTTCAAGACAGATGCCCTTTTCACCTCCCTATAACGTAAAATACAAACCCATGATGTTCCTTGTGATAACAGTAATTTCTATACAATTTGCATATCCAAACTGCTTCAAGTTGTAATCATTTTTATATTACAATGTATTTATGACGTAAATGTTACTTTTTACTCTGAACTTATAACGTTGCAGCTTTTGATAATTAGTAATCCATAATGCGTAATGAAAAATAAAATCTCATTTTAAAAAAAACATTATTATAATCAAAGTTTTGAATCTGAATTATTTTAATTAATACTAAATATCATTTTATAAGAAAATAATTTCTTTCACTTATAAATAGTGCATTCACACACTAATAAAACTTTTATGAATCCTTTCACAACTTATTTGAATTAACTATCCTATGCAAATACGGATCCTAAAGCACGTTTATACTGTCTTTTCATTTTCATTTTCTTAGTCAAAAAAATTTTTTTTGCAAGAATTATTTGTGTTAATAAGGAATATTCAAAGTTAATAATGAAGACTTTCACTTATAAATGTTTCATTCCATCACTAATAAAACCTTAATGCATCCTTTCACAACGTATTTGAATTAAAGTATCATATGCAAATACAGATCATAAAACACTTTTACACTGGCTTTTCATTTTTATTTTCTTAGTCAAAAACAAGTAATATATAAAAAAAAAATTTAAATCAATTCCTACTTATTTTTTACTATATTGCAGAAAAGTCCTTTACAAATAAAGTTGAAATTTTGCTTTTACATCTGGCGCCATCTATAATTAGATATATGCAACTTAAATGTAAAAAAATTAAATTAATTAATTAAATTTAATTACTGAATTAATATTTAAAAGAACTGTATTTACATCAAGTGTTATTCCACTATAAGTTAAAAAAAATATATATATATGAACTTGAGTGGACGAATAAAAAGTATTTTATTAACGATTAAAAATTTGAACAAGTTATATATAGGGAGAGTGTGAGCTAATAGGAGGAATTGAAAAATAAATTGTGCAGGAATTATTTGTGTATATCTTTTTTTCTGAACTAAGTTTCCTTAATTCCATTGCCCAATGTTTCTTGATTTAGCGTGATCTTAGTATTCTAAGCTGTCAGTGCTCACCTACTTGGTCTACTACAAGAAATCGGATATTGATATTAAAGATGTGGCACCTGTCACGCAGAAGCAGAAATCTAAGACAAGAAATCCTCCAGTATCTGAAGTCGAGTAATAAGTGGAGGATGTGCTATTCTATCACATAAGTGACTCTTGTTCCTCTGTGGCCCGATGGGAAATGTCGAGATGGAACAGGACAATTTCCCAAACATATTACTCTCGAAATGGGATGAATCATTGTTCGTAAAAGATATCTTATTTGTTTAAAGCGTCTAACTTGCCAATAGTGAAAATGCTGTTAGTCAGCCCTATTGTTTGAAAACATATATATATATATATATATATTCATGTTAAAGATAAGAATGTTATATTAGTCCTCTAAATGGATAAGGATGTTATATTATTCCTCTATATGGAATATATTTATATATATATATATATATATATATATATATATATATATATACAATTTTATTTCATGTTGTAATGCATATTTTATTTCATTCAAATGTAGAATTTTTCTGTGTCATACAAAAAAAAATTTATATTAGTGTATACTATATCACATTTATATAAGTATATAATAAAATATTTTATGCTTATAAATAAGATTTTAATAGAAAATATACACGCCTAAAATAGTTATTAAATTTAAAGCTTCATGGTGAGAGTTTATTATTTTTGAAACCTCATGGATTAATTCTAAACAATGTTTGAAAATTTATTATCTGGAATATATGTATATATATATATATATATATATCTTAGTAAATATTATTGTTATTTATGCAAACAGTTAATTCTGTAGATATTTCACTTTTCTTTATCGTATATCGTTTAAAATATTCGTTAAAATGCATATTTCATTTTATCTCAAATGTAGAATTTTTCTGAGTCAGACATAAAAATTCAGAGTACATTTTAGTATAATGTATATCATATTTATATAAGTATATAATAAAATATTTTGTACTTATAAATAATATTTTGATATAAAATGCACATGACTAAGATAGTTTCTAAATTTAAAGTCTAATGGTGAGTATATTATTTTTGAGTGCTCATATATTAATTTGAAACAATGTTCTAAATTAATGGTCTGAAATAGGTATATAACGATATCTTAATAAAAGTTATTAGGATTTATACAAACTTTCTTTATTTTGATTTATACAAAACGTACTTATTTTATTCTTTAGATGATTCATTTTTTTATCGTATATCATTTATAATATTCGTTAGAAAGAGACTTATTATTTAGACTTACTTACATTTTAGATAAGTAAATAAACCGAAAAAAATAATTATATAACAGCAATTCAAATGCAGTGCAGAATTTAATTGGTTAAAAGATATAAAATTAAAGTGCCTTAACTATAATAAAACATATTTTCAAAGATGAGGCATTTATACAGGCTATTTATTTTTTTCACTCGAACGAAAAGGTGATCTTTTGATGATAGGCATTTGAGGCATTTGATGATAGGCATTTGAGGTGATAGGCATTTTGAAAGGCGATATACAGTTACGAATTTAAAATAGTTTTTATTTTTAGATTTCATTTGAATTTATTAATTAATTTCATAAAATTGTGTGCGTTTCAGCACTTGATTTGCCGTAGACGTGGAATAAAAATACTTTTTATTTATAAATATCGCTTGATTAAATATGATGTAATTAAATATGATAAAATTTTAGCAAATTATACAAGAACGAAATTGATTTCTTGTCTATACTGCTGTCTCTACATTGTTTCTATATGGAATTCGCATATAATTACTAAAGTTCTTGAACAAACACCTTATTAATTAGTTTTAACCAAATTTAAAAAAAAAAAAACCGTATTAATTTTTTTATTGAAATTTTGCAATGTTAATGATTTATCAAACGGCGTTTAACACTAGGGTGCCATTTTATTTACATAACTTTTCTATATTCATTTTGGAATGGAATTATCATTAAGTTTCTTTACGTACTCTATCCCTACTTCATATGACTGTAACCAGTGACGTATTCTTTAGTATAGAAATAATTTCCATTTATATCCATAATGAAATCTTTAAATTTTGAAATGTCTTGGAATTCTACAATAAAATATTAGTTAGAATATCAGAAATTGAATGACAGAAAGTGAATTGCATTTACGTTGCATTTAAAAACACTTCATTTAATTCTCACGAAATTAAAAAAAGTCTGCCATAAAGAAATAACTTTATTTAACGAAACTATTGCATTGTTTTATATAACCAATCTGACAATTCAAAATCAACATGCACTCGAAATTTATAACAACTAACTTCTTATGAGCAATGCTTATTATTTTATAGTAGAAAAAGGAATTGCCTATATAACTTAATTTATCCTAATACAATTATATACATTCTCACATGCAAACATATATATATATATATATATACTAGCAATACTCTTACCACCTTAAAAACCTCCAAGATGCCTTAAACTCACTCTAGCACATCTTTCATAATATTATAAAAGTAAACTTTCACTACTAAATACAACCTGTATAATTAACTTTGATTCCTACGTTTTTAATAATTTTATCTACAATGTTGATAACATTTACATCCAAACTCAAGGTGCTCCACAAAGAAATAAATATTCATCAATACTAACGAAATTTGACTTATGCTATTTCGAAAAAATATATATTGTTTAGTTCGCAAACACGCATTTAGGTATGTTAATGACCTAATTATTTTCAACCATACAAATTTTAAAACATTTTGTCATGATATTTATCCAATCGAGAATTTAAAAAAAAAATAAAAGACTAATACAAATAACCGTCAAGCTGATTTTCTTAATACCAACATTAACAAACATAATTAGCCACAAAGGGATTTATTTGACAAATGAAAAGAATTCCACTTCACTATCACAATACACGCACTGCAACTCTAATATGAGTATCTAAATACATCGCAATATCATCATTAATCAATTACTCCCAACTAATTTTCTAAGCATCAACAATAATTTTTAACACCATCAAGGAAATGAATTTAAGAATACTCTTTTAAAAATGTTGTCCCAGAAACCTTTCTTCGCCAGTACTTTTTAATCTGTAATCCTCAAATTCATTAATATTAAAAAAATTCTCATAGTGGCAATTTCTGTAAAAGTATTCACACTATAGGAGTTTCTCTCATTATTTCTTCCATAAAATATTTAATCACTACATAATTTCTACACTATCATTTCCTTAACCACTCTTCTAATTCCGCAACGACCAATAAATCATCTGACTCAGATAATATACACAAAAGTGTATAGCGGTCAATAAATCTATCAACTGAGATAAATTGTTGTTTGTGCTGGTCAACCAATTACTGCTTTAATGCCATATTGTTATAAACGGCCACAAGGTTTATCACTTCACTCGAAATTTACTTTATTATTCAGGTTACACTACTACTACTACACCACACCACATCACTGTGCCTAGAGCTGAGTTGCCCCTTACAGTTTGGGAATGATGCGGGTGAAAGGAAAGGACGCACGATGGGGGCGGGAAAGTTTTGCATAATTCACTTTAGGTACAGAAGCTGAACAATGGGAAAATTCATACAAGAACTGAACTAAATGTCAAAAATTTAAAAAATTGAAGAAGGATTAATATGAAATGCGAAAAATATAAAAACGTTAGGTAAGAGATTTTAGAGACAAAAATTAAAAAGCAATATGATACAATAAGCACTACATATGAGATTATACAAATCAGAGAGCTGAAGGAATATTCATCAAATCAATTATTATAGAATTTAGAAAATCTTAATAGCTAATAAATAAATCGACGGTTTGCTGCAAAATTATGGACAAAGGTAATAAGAAAAAAAAAAAAAAAAGGCAGGAGATATTACATAAGAGATAAATATGCTAGGTATATAAATAGAAAAATGGTATTCACAAAAAAAAATTTTTTTTTTGATTTTTGCAATTTGGAGTCTAATAATGAAAAAGAAATCGAATTGTTTCAATTTTAGTGTGCCCTAGAAATATGCTGATGGGCCCACTTAAATTATATACATTATAATACAAAATTTCCTTTGATACATACACAAGCATAAATTGTTTTGTAAAACAAATTACTTAAATATGCAAACATTGTACTGTTATGTTACCTGAAATATTGATTATTTTATAAAGTTATTTACTTTACATGATTCAGACAATAATAAATTATTTTGAATTTTTATTATAACACAGTATATGCCAACACTTAGATTATTTAAAAGAAATATTTTAAAATATACACGCAAAAAAAAAAAAAAAAAAGGCTATAGATATACACACACTTAAATCTTTGTGAGAAGCAAAAACTATAAGTATATACACATGATGAGTAAACACATGTCAATTGTTTTATAAAGCAGGATTACTCTGTTTATAAATACATTCACACACACACAGAGTTAGAAAAAAAGGTAGTATGTTACTAAAGATTGTTTAAAAATTTTTTATATATTTTTTTTTTTTTTTTTTTTTTTTTTTGCGTGTATATTTTAAGTAATATTTCTTTTAAATAATCTAAGTGTTGGCATATACTGTGTTATAATATCAAGGTAATTCGCTGTTAAAATAATTTATTATTGTGAATCATGTAAAGTAAATAACTTTATAAAATAATCTTTGCTTGTTATTATTTCAGGTAACATAACAGTACAATATTTTGCATATTTAAGTAATTTTTTTACAAAACAATTTATGCTTGTGTATGTATCAAAGGAAATTCAGGTTACACTGCTAAATCGTTTTTCTTCAATTTTATAACCTACTGTCTATAAACGGAAGGTCTACTCCATGTTAACGGAATACTTTGCTAGATATGCCTTTGATTTGAATCCAGTTATTTAGAAAGCAGAAATAACATGGTTTTTAATATTCTGCGGCTACGTATTCTATGATAAAGGAATTCACAGTATGTTATAATTAATTTCTTTCGATTTTTATAAATATGTCTTGTTGGTTTTTTTAATGTGGATGTTTTTCAATTGTAATTATTTCTTAGTCAACATATTTTATACCTTGTTTTTGTATATATTCAAATTTTTGCTTTTTTTTTTATCTGCTATTGCAATTCTTGCCGTTCAATCGTTTGATATTCGTATTTATCTAATGATTTTCAATTTCGTTGCTGCAGCCAATGTGTACTTTTAATTTTAGAGTACTAAAATACTTTTAAAATGCGATTTTCGACCAAAATATCTATTATAGAATTTTTATATTTTTGAAAAAGCATTTATTTTAAGCTTTCTAAATATCTTCACAGTTGGTCTCTATCTTTTTAGAACTAATGTTCTGTTTGTTTAAACTTCTCTTGGAGACGAATTTTGAAACGGAAAAACGATTTTCGTAACCGGAAAATGATTGTTTCAATATGTTTACTTTCAATATTTCTACAATATTGACTGTAAAACTTATTCTAATATAAATAAAAAGTATTAAATAATGTTTTTAACACTTAAAAAGTTAAAATTGTTGGTGTCATTTTATCTAATAAAGAATCTGGCTGCATGGTTTTGTCTGAAAGTTTGTTTACATTTGCTGTTGTATGTTATTGTCGAGAACTATACAGTAGTGGACTTTTTTTTTTTTTTTATTTGTTTTGTAATATCTTTCATTCTAAAAATATTAAAGCATCTTTTGTTGAAGAAGAAAAGACAAATTTTGAAAATATGAATTTGAATAAAATATATTGAATGAAATGTTGCTGTTTGTGAATCAAAATTTTAAACTTTTCTATGCTTAAAGTTTGTCAAAATTTTTAAAGGATAGATGCTGTGAACTGTTATTTCAAACACTGTGTGTTGTATTGATTAAGAATTCGGAATGAAATGTGAATTACAAGATAATAGAATATATACAATATAATTTTAAAGAAAGATAATTTGTTGTGTGTGAAATAAAGGATAGTTTTTGAAAAGTGTGAAGTAAATAATGCAATTATTTGATATAATAATAACATTAAAATTTTCTAAAAGGTACTATAATTGTTGCAAGTTGAAAATCAAGGACATTTTATTTTAAAAACATTTGTTATTTCAATAATATAGAATTTGAATTCTAAATTTCAGTGATTTGAATAATGTCGAAGAAAATTCAAGTTAATAAATAGCAATAAATAGTTTGAAGATGCTTAAAGAAAGCAAAACAAATAAATAAGTGTTTATAACAATAAAGGGAATTTAAAGCTCAATAATAATTTTATGTATGTTTATTTTCTTTCATTTTCATGTAAAAGTTGGTTTTAACTATTTCTTATTTAAATTTTTATGCATTTTGTGTTCCTTCTAAACATTATAATATCAATATTTCTTATCTAAATGATTCGAAACTTCATGTAAAAGTTTTCTTTAAATGTATGAAAGGTATAGAGCATGGGAATTATCCTAAATTCATAAATTATTTTTATTTTAGTTGTTAAACTAAGAATTTGTTGTAAATTTTTAAAAACACATTGTGTCGACAAATTTTAAGCATTTAAAAATGCATCAGTAATTAAGATATAAATTAGAAAAAAATATATAACCTACATAATGATATTACCAACATAGGAATACTTACAAAAAAAAAATATTCATTGGTTTTGAATTATCAAGTTTTATAACAAAATTATATTTTTGCAATTTTTTATCCATATTTTAAAGAATATATTATAAAATATAGGTAAATTGATATTTTTATGTGAAATTCAAAGTTTTTGAATATACTTAATCAAAACACTTGTAAAAAGACTAAATATTTTAATTCTAGGACATTTCATATTAAAAAGCTTTTGCCATGAGGAGGAAATTGTAGAAAAAATTGCCGAACAAATTTTAACTTCTTCAAAACAGAGCTCAGAAAATTTTCAGAGCTTTAAGGAAAAATAAAACTATATTTTTTAATAAAAAGAATATGAACTTGACAATTCAATGGCATTTAATATATTTACAACATTTTTAAAAGTATCTCTAATTAAAAATTGTTTTTAGCTTTTCTCAGAATGAGTTTTTATGCTTTTTTGTTTTCACGTGAAACACCATAACACAAGTAATTTTGATCCAAATGCTTGTGTTATGGTGTTTTTATTTACTACAAAACTAAAAAAAATTAAAAATTACTACAAAACTTTTATATAAATGCTTTTCATGTTTGCAGGGTTTACAACTTGGAAATTTTTCTAGCTACATAAATATTTTTATTTTATTTGTTACATGCAAATTTTGGAAGAATTGTGTGTTGATAACATTTAAACTAATACAAAATAATAAATAATAAAGATATAAATTTACCAGAGGCCTATTCCCTGTAGAATGTTAGTACAAACAAATACAAACTTAGATGTTTTGAAAATATTGATTTTATTTTGAGTTAACATGTTTTGCAACAGTATCAATTTTTGGCTATTTTTACAGTTATTTTGGCCTATAAAAATTTTAAAAAAAAATAATAATGAGATTTTTTTATGTGAAACCATAAGAGTTTACATACATTCAATCCAAAAATGTGTAGAAATATAAAGTATTTCAATAATTTCAAAGAAATTCCTTCGAAGGAGTTGGTGTACCTTAAGAGATTCCCTCTCCCTTATATATATATATATATATAGGTAGGTCTGAATATGAGGAACTTCCGTGTTTTTGTATTGCTAATGCTATGATGTTACAATTTGTTTGTAGCGAATACAGGAAGTAATTTATGTTGTGCAAAAATCATCGTTATTCTTGTACACTCCTTGTCAATTCTCCTTTGATTTTTGAGTTTTTGAGTTGGCGTATTGTGTTTGTTTATATATATATATATATATATATATATATATATGTGTGTGTATAGAAATATATGTATATATATATGTGTGTGTGTGTGTATAGAAATATATGTATATATAATTATATATATATATATGTCCCTAGGGTGTAATATGGCAATATGCTTAAGAACAATTAGCTTTTTATCTGTTGTTAATAGGAAGTCATCATTAAATATAAAAGTTTAAACATTTGTAAAGAACTTAAATAAGGGCCGACATTAATATGATACACAATATATTTTTAATTGAAAGTAATTAAAAATTTTTAATTAATTTTAAATGATCTAAATTTTGATTGAAATTTTTTGATGATTTGGTGGAAAAAACTTTATTCCTTAATAATTAATAAAAAATTAGTAAGTAAAATAGTTAGATTTTTGCAGATGATGATAACATTTAGATTAACAAGGAAAGAAACTTGGAAAGAAAGGAGTGCAACATCATTTTATTCTCATTAAAGACAATGTTATGATAAAAGTTTAGTTAAAAGAAGTGTTATATCTATTCCAAGTAAATTGCGTAAGTTAAATACAATACATTTAAAGCATCCTTGGAATTAATAAAATTTATCAATATTAAATACCGATATATATTTCTTCTAATATTTATTACTTTGTGGTATTACAAAAAAAAACACATTTATAATATACTGCTGCATGAGGTAAAAGAACAATATTTCATCCCTATCCGAACCTAAAAAATAATAATCTGTTGTCTAAGAAAAACATATCAAGAAAGCCTTTCTTATACCTTTTTCTCGTTAAATTCTTGTCTACCGAAAAAATCATTTTCTTTCTGTAACAAGACACATACAACTCGGCACAGTTGGATTTCTCGCAATATAGCAAACTTTTTCTTGGTTATTTTATCTTGCGGAAAGTAATAACAAGTTATATAATTTCTTATTCATCTAAATGAATCAGATTTATCTATTTCAGTTTTCTTTAATGATCCAAAATCTTCCTTCTGAAATTAATATTTTAATAATAAAAAAAGATGTTGTTAAAAGTATTACTTTTTCACATTGATGATGCTATATAGTTTCCAAATTTTCTGGTAAAGATGTTTATAGAAACCATTGTGTAAATTTTGTAGTGAAAATGTTTTCTAAACAAAATAAATTTTCAATCATCTGATAATTGTACAAGACATTTTTTGTTGCTAAATGAATAAAATAACATTTATTTTTATAAAACAACATATATTTAAAATAATTTTTTAATTGTTTTATTACTGTATTTTTAATTTTTCCATTATTATCTATTGCTGCGATGTATTATTTTTTATTTTAATCCGTCATGAATTTTAAATTAGACTATATTTTTCAAAACTTCTATATTAAAATATACAAGTATTTTTTTAACTCAATATACAAACTTTAAGTGACAATAGAGCATGCTAAAACATTTTTGTATCGAAATACGTACAAATGACGCTTTAAGTCACACACTTAAGAATTTCACAGATAATAAAAGATAAATAAATTTAAAATTAAAAAATAATAAATTTTTGTCAATCTCTAATTTTTCTAATATTTCTCACAACACCTGAAAAAAGTACCACCCCCAGTTAAATACAATGACTGATACTCATTTGGATACGAAAGATAATTTTCAAACTGTCGCGACAGAAACCGAAATTCTTGAGACGAGTTCCTCACTAATAAAGGGCCTTCAATTGCCCTCATAACAAAAAAAAAGCAGGAAGTTTTTAATCATTATGACGGCCACCTGATTATTGGCCAACATCTCCATAAAAGTTATATAATTTAGCATGCAAATTATAAAATGAGTTATGCTCTGTTTATTAAAATATCTTTCGATTGTAAACAGAAAATGGAACATTTCAAGATAATTGTATTTTTTTATTTTTAGATTTTTAAAACTAAACTTTAGACGAAAGATGTAACTTCTGCTATCAAGTAACGTTTGTACCATATATTATGGCCATATAATCTAGAAAATCCTTTGCAATTTTAGAGCATTATTATATTAACTGTCTTGTAAAAAAAAATATTTTAACTGTCTTGTAAAAATTAAAAAAATGATTAATGGTATTTTATTTCTTATGCAATTTGTATGTTCTTAAGAGGACTAGGCACCAAAAATTTATTTCTTAAAATAAATGCTACTGGAGATAATTTTACTATGAATTGATATCTTCAAACGTAATTAAAAATTTTGACAAAATTAAAAATTTTAATTTTTATAAATTTTGAAATTATTTTTAATTATTTCAAATGTTTCTCCATTTTCAATTTTTGTTATTTTTGATTCTTATTTTTATTATACTCAGGAAACATCTATATTTACTTTTAAGGATAGAATTTTATTAATATATTTCAGTTCTTGAAAAAAAAAAATTAAGACTGAAAATTTCTACGAAATTACTATAATTTCTAATTTCTGAAATTTAGATTGCTATACAAAAACTTTATTCATCTTTTCAAAAATTACATCCTTAGTTTTATTCATTCAATAGTTATAAGTAAGTATGATAAAAGTTCAAGCGATTTGGAGCATTAACTTAAAAGCCATGTAATTTTAATTATGACATTATATGTAAAAATGTAAAAGCTGAGAAAACTCAATTTAAAGTTTTGCATACATAAAAAAAATTATGAAAATGTCATAAAATGTTTTCATATTTTTGTCTACATTTTAATTTGATTAATTCCTACTATACAAAAAAAAATTTAAAAATGTTAAATGTTTCTTTTCTTGTGATCAAATTAAAAATTGGAATTATCAAACAAAAAATCATTTGTCATATAACTTTATACATAACATTATTCATGATAAGCATTATACGTAATATAAATTATACACAACTATATCATTAAAGCACATGCACTTAATAAATATCATTTGCTTTTACATACATTCACGTAATAAATTTCTTATAATATAAAACAAATAAAAAATAATTAAAAAAATCAAAATTTTCATCATTTTTTTTAAAAGCAAAAACTTCATAAGTTAAAATTAAATTTCACAACTAAAAATTCAAAAATATCCAGATTTGAACATTATTCCTCCTTTCTTTTGTTCATACGATAAGCTACTTCTATTAATTTTCTAGCATACTGATATTTGCCAGAAACCACTTTTCTTTCAGCACAACACTTCTCCTCTGTTGTTTTTCCACTGTTTTTAAAACACTAAACATCTCAGACATCTTCAGAAAATGAACGTCGAACACAGTTTGAAAAACAAACTTGTCCTTCAGACATTTATTTCACATAACACGATATAAAGAATTATTTGCATTTTGTATAGAATATCTAAAGTAATGTACCAACAATTCATCATTTCCCAGTCTTTGATATAATGGAAGGATATAGACCTAAAGTTTGCAAGAGTTTTACAAGCTTATTATGAGACCGTGGCTTTTCATTTCGAGTTATAACTCGTTGGTAAAAAATACCATGAGTCGCGACATATTGGACATTTAAAATGTTGGTATTTTTGATCAGTGGAAATAGCATGACAAAAAAGTGCATATATTGCTTTATTAATTTGTAGCTTCTTTATTTTCCTGTACAGCACTTTGGTAATATGTGAGTTTTTAATTGTTTCAGATTTAAAGCTCCAGTGTTTCTTAGTATGTAGTGTTAATACATCGGAATATAAATTTGACTAAAATTACTTGTAAGGCAATTTCTATTCGTTTATCTATTCTTATTTTTTTAATCATAATATATGTGTCATAAATTTCCTTTTTAACTTAATTATTATATGTTTTAAAGTCTTCAACTGAGTGAATTGTGAACGAAAACCATGGTTCTCAGGAATTATTCGACAAAATCAAGGCTGCTACAAGTGCCATGAAGTTTGATGATCCTAAGTGATTTATTCCACAACTGAATTGGTGGAATTTTTTTATTTCTCGAACCAGATTTTAAAATTTGGCGTTTCTTCATCTAACCTTCTCTTTGCATTTAAAAACATTCGCCATATTTTAATATTTCAAAATTTCAAAATCAATAACATATCACTTTTAAAAAAATGTCATTCACACAGTCAACACCTATTCGAAAGCAATGACTGAGCATAAGCCAGGTACAGTCAAAAAGAATCAGAAATATTAGTTACAGATCTTTGGAGTTTCTTGAACTAAATTATAAAGCCTCTTAAATTTTTGAATACACCTCAGAATCTTATAAATCTGCCTTGCTTTGATTTTGTATCCTTTGTGAAATGAGTAATTGTTTCTTTTGACTCTTCATTATGATGTAAAAGATTTCCATAACACTGTATCCTTTGCCATTTACTAAAAGTTTGAATTATTTTTCAAGTTCATATTATAATTTAAGTGCAGATATATTTTTAGAAGTGAATAAATTATATTTTAATTTTCTTCAAGCACTACAAACAATGTTTATGTCATAGGAAATCCAAATTTAGAAAATCTTGAACGAAACTGTAAAGTCTCTTCAAAATTCAAGAAAATATGAACTTGAATGCTTTTTTTTTTTTTAAATTTCATACAACCATTTTTTTAATGAGGAAATATTAGTATCAATTTGTTGATTGGTGTAGAGATCTCAAAACTAAGTATCAGATGATTCATTACGTCCACTTTTTTTATATTATTCAAAAAGCTTGGCTTTTATTTTTTTAAAGAAAGCACATTTTTTCTTAAAGAGGCATTTTATTTAATTTAAATATATTTTTGATTAAATTAACAAACACAAATTATTTATAAAACATTCAACCGTACACTCTTTCGACATAACATTTTTCTAAGAAATTGGGAAAATGTAAAATTCGAACAATTGTAAATAAACACTGCGTAAAAATCACAGCCATAAATATTCAAGGTATTCTTCTTCTGCTGCTGAATGTGTTTTATAATATTACTTATATGGCAATATGAGTGGTATTTCTGAAACTACCAAAAATCATGAGTGAGAAAGCTGTTAGTTTCTGGTTTCGATTTTGAGTGATCTAGGAGTAACACCTTAAATATGCACTTCAGAATTGCTTTATAGAGATAAAATATTTACCAGGAACTTTTAAAGATTCCAAAGTATAAGTATATAAATCTTGTGAAATTTCAAAATCGATTATTTTGGCCGATTTTTGGGTGCCAAGTCCTTTAGGCCACTTAAGTCTATATATATTCTTGTGGCATACAATTATTTTGGTTCAGTACTCTCAAATATCCACATAATATTCGTACTACGGTTAAGAAATATTTTCTACTGGGTTTTATATTTATAGAATTTAACCAATTCCTAACTTGATGGATATTAAAATTTAATGTATTTTAACAAAGAGTGTTATTTATGGGGAGGAGGGTTGGTTGTAATTAAAGTATCGCTGTTCAGAGCAGTTAAAGGAAGAACTTTGGTCTCCAAATCAAGGTGCTAAGCATTTAAGAACATGCTGAAACAATTACTACAAAAAGTTCCAGAAATTGCAGATACAGGAAGAGACGGCGCTATGAACAGTTCTTAGTAAAAACATAATTCAATCATTTTTTATGTATTAGAATTTCCCAATAATCAGAATGTCAGTTTAATTCATACACTTAGAGTACTATGTTACACATGGAATGCAGAAGAAAAATAAGACTGAAAAAAAACAAATCATAGGCAGTATACTATGCGCCAACAACAGTGCTGAAAATACAACTGATACTGTGTGACAGCGTGTTCGACAGTTGAATGAAATTGATTCATTGTGATTTTCATCGTATACTAGTTTAAGCTGTCATTCAAATTTACAATGTTACGAATGTCTATCCGACACTTTCTTTCAGGTAATTTTACAGACAAAAAACACATAAGTGTTCCGATTTAGTGAAAGACATGACAATGAAAATAAGAATTAGCAATTTTTTACTCAATTATCAGTAAACTTTTGTCTGAATCACTATTGAACAGAATGGCTAAAGCTGGAAAATATTCTTTCTTTTGAAATATAATAGAGTTCATACATTTTCTTTCATGGATCAGAGGAATAATCAAGTGTAGCAGCATGTCTTTATAGCACAGTGCAGTAACTAACCAGTTCTTTCCTCCATGTGTTGATTTCAACCTAAAAGCAGAGACTGATCAGAAATTTTGCTCTAAACTCAGTCTAAATAGTTAGTTTCATAATAGTTAACTTATAGTTATTCTAATAGTTAGTTTTATTTTGTCTCTTATATTGTCCTAAGAGGAAGGACAATATAAGTGGAAGTATTGAAACTTACAGAGATTTTTCGTTGCCCACTGGCGGCTGTTCGCTCCACAGAGAGAAAATAGATTTTCAAAACATGTTCCAGGTTAATTAACGTCTTCTACCACCAAAGGATCCCAAAGTAAAATTTTCATAGATATTTGTATCAGACAACTGTAACGTTAAAAAATAAAATAAAAATATATTTTACCTTATCTTACATAGATAACTTTCTAAAATGTTAGGTGCACCCTTTCATACTGCTGCTTTGACTACAGGAAACTGTCTTGATACAGATTAACACTGCAATTGTATGGTTTGTTTTAATAATTTTAATAAAATTCTGCAAGAAAATGATTTTTAATGATAGAAATATGTTCCGTATATAGATTTAAATATTTAAAAATAATTTTGAATTCGTTTAAAATTTATTATGTTTTATCATTAATAAGCATTAATAATAAGCAAATTGTTTTAATTTACAATCATACAATTTATGTCTAAACAAGATTTATGTTAAAAATAGTATCAGATATTTTTTTTTTATCAAACTTTTTTTTTTTAATAAATACAAAAAAAAGTCCCATACATTCCTTGTAATGCATACTAGAATATTATATCACTAGCAAATAAGAAACCATGTGGAGTTTGCTGAAAAGTAAATTATGAAAATATTGGAATTCTTGTTTTAAAAATATGGCTTAGTCTTAAATCACAATAAGAGAGAATTATAGAATAATGCGAACCGGGTTAAATCACAGACACTGAAAGATCAATATTCCTTTAAAGTATTTATTGGTTTATCTGGACATTTAAAGAACAATTTGTAGGGAATATAAATGCCTTTCTTGTTTTTGTTTATAATAAAGAATTATCTAAATTCGATAGCACTTTATCCAACATGAGGAGTAAAAATAACGGTCACAGATTTGCTTAATGGTTTCATGATGATGATCCCATAAATTTGTAAGGATGTTTAGCGCTACTGTTGTTTCGAAATCGATTTTTTCTGCTAAACTTTTATTTAAAAATGCGAATCCTTGTCACGTATTTGAGATTAAACAGAGGCCTGCTCATGTAGTGTGTTAGTTATTTTTCATTGAAATTCTTTTTAAAAAGGATCATCTTTAGTTTTATATTAAGTGTGAAAAAATAAAGTTGTTACATTTAAAGATGAGTTGGGATAAAATATCCTTAAAAGTCTACTCAAAAATAAAATAATTAAAAAAATAATCCAACTAGTAATTTGGAAATTAAGTTTGCTGTCTCAACGAACGACACCTTGCTGTTTTCTTATGAATTAGAGTAATTTAAATATTGAATTTAATCTGTTTTCTTTTAATGAGAATTTTCCTTATTTTAATTAATTTCTTATGTTAATATAGAAGCCATGTTAGATATTTTCAAGTAATGCAAAAAGTGTCCATTCCTAAGTTTTTGTAGAACACGATATCTGTAGAAAGAAATTTTGCATGGCATGCGTACTGTTAAAATTAAATTTGTCATGCATTTTTCTATTTCTGTTATTTATATCAATTCAGTATGACAAGATAATGGGAGACATAATTACCTTTAAATATTATTGAAATGAAAAATAAAGTTTTGATAAAAAGCAATGTTAAAATAATTTTTTATTAATTTTTTTGCATCCAATAGTTTCATTCCTATTTTTTCCTCAACTTATATTTATTTATTTTAATTTTCTCAAGGTAGAATTTAAAACTGTATTTTACATTTCTAAATTTTGATTATAATTTTATATTATGAATACTTATAATAATTATTTTTGTAATACAAAATTGGCGTACTTCCGTTATCATATTCTTCAGCTATTTTATATTTTGTAATAAATGCCTAAATTAATTATAGTATTTGAAGTTCAAATTATATTATTATTATTATTTTCTTTTGAAAGCTTTATAAATAAAAAAAAATTTAAATATTCCTTTTCTCTAATTTTTTTCTGATAAATTGTTATATGTTATGTTATGTTTCGAAATATATGAGAGAGAAGCCTATGAATCACATAGAAAATAACAATAGATAAACTAATAAATAAAGTCCATCTCTGTTTTAATTATAAAAGTCATAGTTTTCAATTTGTCACAAATTTAAAAGTCACAAATAAATTTTGTTTATTTTTGAATCAATAATTTATACTGGGTTGTGAAGCTGATTTTGATCAGTGCACATTTTTAATTATCGTTATGCTGTTTATTACTTGTAATTATTCATTTCAATTTTGTGTATTGTTCTGTATTTTTGGTATCATGGAATTTTTAAAAATCTCTAAAGAATTTCAATAAATTATGTTTTTTTCTTAGAAAACATTTAATTCATTATAGAAGCCCCCATTCTTTTGAGTTTTCATTCGAAATTGTTGTGGCAGAATGAAGGAACAATGTGGCAGCTCTTCCCCATCTTCCATGATGCTTAATCAACAAAATCTTTGTCATTCTAATTGCGAAGGACTTAGATTAAACATGCGATAGAAAACAAATACCATCACTCAACAAGACAATTTATACTAAGATGACATACATTTACAAATATAACATTTAAAATGAAATTTTTAAAAATTTCTTGTGCATAAAGGAAAAGTAAATAATGTGTCTTATGTACACATGCTTATGTAAATATAGGTGTGCTATTATTTATGATGCTATTATTACAATGAGCTAGTCGAGCTATACAAATCTACGTAATGCACTACTGAGCAGATTTTTCCCCTTAACATTTGTCACATTCGAATCCAAAACATCAATTGGAGCTGATCAGACCAGTTAACATGGCCATGGATTGATTGTCCTAACAAATGCGAGTTGCGCATCGTCATTTGTTTCCTACAGGAAGAAGGAATGGGGCAGTAGAAATTCATTGAAGAATGAGCTGCTTTTATGGCTGGAATTATTTTGATCAATGGTAATGCAAGACTGTATACTGTTGTGTAATCAAAAAGTTTTTGCACATTTCAATGATAAATGTTCGATCACTTAACGATCACATACTAACATTCTAGAGCTGGCACTGAGGGCCTTTTTCGAGAACTGTGAAGAGATGTCTGGAAAGACCTATTTCCTCAGCAACAAAGATCTTCAAGGTGCCATGGAGACCTATTTCCTCAGCAACAAAGAACTTCAAGGTGATATGAAGACCTATTTCCTCAGCACCAAAGAGCTTCAAGATGCAGTGGAGACCTATTTCAATACGCTGAAGGCCACCTATTATGAAGAGGATATTGAAAGTCTCGTCAATCTTTATGACAAATACCTCAATATTTATTATTATAATATGGAAAAATAGCATTCATTGTACTTGACTACTAATAATAAAATAATTTTATTATTTACATTTGTCTTTATTTAACGCCCTATTAGAGGTTTAAAAAAATATCCCTCGTACATACATACCATGAACAGAATTTTCCTCTTAGTCAATTTTGGTTCCGTTTACTTTCCCTAAACAGAGAAGGGAATTTTTTTATACATATTCCAGAATCTATTTTCAGTTTTTATAATAAAAGTATTTGATTTTTCACTTAATGAAATTATTTATGTTTAATAGCTTGATATTTAACTTCCAGATATTTAGATGGTAACGTTTTTTAAAATAAATTCGCTATTTTGTAATAAAAATATTTCCGAAACTTTAATTAAAATACAGAAACTCGAAACTTTTATTTCTGAAAAGATACTTATGATTTCTCTCCGAGGTGTTTTATAATAGTTAATATTTCAATCAATTTTCTTTCAAGATTCTAGTCTCTGACAATAGCAGTTCCATTTTGAGTTTCCTTGAGTGTTTTTATTGAAGGAAATAATTAATTACGTTTTCTTTAAAACCTTGACCAAAGTAATGAATTCTTTGTATCTATGTCTTGATAGAAAATCTAGTTACTATTATTCTTTTACTGTAGTAAATTCATTAAACAAAAAGAAATAATTTATTTTTTAATTGGTTGAAACCATTTATATTTTAATAAAGATATTTTTTTTATATTTAGTTTCTAGTATTTCACATTTAAAGAAGAAGAACCATTTTATTTTTAAAGTAAGAAAAATATCAAATGTTATATTATTATAATGGACGATAATACTCCTATATTAATTTAAATTTTACCTTTCAAATAAACTAAAATTGAAGAAGATAATAAAGTATAATTAAATTAGGTTCTTTTTTATTTTACTATTATTATTATTATTATTATTATTATTAAATTCCTTAGAAAAATCATTCTTTAATTATTTAAAATTGTTTCATTGATATGTTTTGTTTAATTGATGCAGTTAATTAATTTTTTAATATAAAAATAAAGTTAAATTTGCAATTTTGTAGCAATTTCACAAATGTTAAAAGAGCAAAAAACTTAATAAATTAAGAACTACATAAGAAAAACCCATAAATTAATTTTATTAAAAAGTGCACGTGATCCAAAATTTAATTAAAAAATGTGGGGGCCTGATTGCCGAGTGTCTAGCGCTCTGGTGTTGGGTGCCCCAGGTTTCGGGTTTGCGCCTCGGCTGTGCGACGGTTACTTTTAGTGTTTCGGAGTCCACTTTAAACCGTAGGTGGTCTCATTTGACTGTAGAGCGCTGTGGGGGTAGTGTGACTCGCCTCCTTAGCATATCTTCAAGCCAAAGGTGCTCCCTGGATAGTGCTATATGTGTAACAGCGTTTGTCGGTGCAGTCCACATCGGGCAGCTCGTAGGTAAATGGTCAATACAACCCAGTCCTCGATGGAATTTAAAAAAATAATAAATAATTACAAATTTGTAATCCAAACTTCTTTCTAAAATTGTGGTAATTTTGAAACATTGATATAATTTAAATCATATAGTATTTTTGTTTTTATTTTGATTGCATGACAAATGAAATGTTTGAATAAAGTAGAGCCGATTACGGCATAAGATTTAACTTTAGTGTGCAATTATATCAGTTTTTTAGTTAAAGAGAAGATCCTATTTATGAGTATGTCTTTGATTAGTTACTTATAGAACTATTTAAAATCAAAATTTTCTAAGACTTTCCCCACAAGATAAAAGATAACGGACTCTTTTCGCTGTTGTTTGAAAAGTTATATATGCTTTTTAACCTTGTGCATTGGTTTCAGATTCGAATCGCCTTAAGGGTGAGTACGCCTCACTTGCGTAACGTATTGGAGAAAACTTGGAAAACTCCCACCAGTGAGCCTGACTATCGTTGTAAATTACTTTATGCACATTGTCACAGTCGAGTGTCGTCATTTCTGAAGCCAGTGACTGCAATATACTCCTCCAGATCATTCAAACCAGAGGCATGCCGCATTCTAGCTGCGAAAGTTGCCACCGGGACACAAGTCGATCGGCAAAATAATTTGAAAATTTAATTCTTTTAAGTATTTTAAATTTATTTTTACTGGCTATCATGCTATTTAAACTGTTTGATAAAATTATAATATGTTTTAAATTATAATATATATTAATTAGTGAGTTTTAAAGATATGATATGTAAAATGAATAGTATTACTAGTTAACAATATTGAATAATACTGTATCCTACATTTTAAAGGAACGATAATCATAACTGTGGGCCCAAAAATTCAGTTTATAAGAACCAACTCTAAAAGTAGTTTCTACTTCCCTCTACATACATGTAATCCCTACCTCAGTACGACAGTTGATCAACTTTCTTTATTCTTTCATGGTCTAGTCTAAATAAAATGAAATCCAGTGAAATAAAGGAAAACAACAAACAGTTCTTCATTTGACCAGTGGTACATGGATGGATACATGGATTAAAAAATTTCATCAAATTTCGTCTTCTAATTAGCATTAATGTTAACGTTCTATTCTATTAGCATTAGCGTTCATTGCCCGGCAACAAAAAATTTTTTTTTTTTTTTTGGTATGTATAAGAGTTCTAATAATTGTTTACCTTTAATTTGTTAATATATTTTTAAGAATATAATAAAGTCCACCAATAAAATAAATTGAAAACTAATATAATTAAAACTTATACCTTATTTTTTATAATTTAATTGATGACGTTAACAAATGGAACTAATAATTTTTTAAGGCTTTGAAGAATAGCATTGAGGATAGAATGAATCTGTATATTTTGAAAGATGATTTGTAGGTTTGAAGCATTGAGTAGAGGACTGAATCTTATTTTATTCCATGGATTCCCTCCAAATTTCTACGTTAACCAATTGAAGTGGTGCTTCCGCTATAATATGGTGAATATATTAAAAGAATTATAAGATACGATATGAAAATCTTATATTTTCTAGAAAATAAGTTAAACCTACTTAATATTTAAGATATTAATCAATAATATGACTTTTTTTCCAACCATCTGAATTAATATAATATTTAACTATTTCATTAACTAGTATTTATTCTATGCATAAATAGGAGTAAATTATTTTTAATCAGCTTCTGAAAACTAATTAATAAATGAATTGCGCAAGATAGAAACACAAAATTATAAATATTTATAAACATTACTTTCCGAAGAGAAGATTTAATGAATTAGATAACATAATATCAAATGATATGAAAAACTTTATATTTTGTGATTAAATATTACTAATTTATTATGATATTGATATCACTCTAATTTAATTAGTAAGGCATTTCAATATTTTAATAAGAAGTATGTTAAAATTCTCCATAAAAGGAATGAAGTTATTTGTTACATTATTAATTACTATGTATGTATGTATGTATATGTTTTTGCCATATTTTTCTATGATGCTGTATTCAGATTTAACGATTTCATTTTAGTGTTTATTGGTTATTAATTTTTAATTTTGTCTAACATTCACAAATGTATCAAGTTAATTAATCTAACAGATATCAGGGGAAATTCATTCACATTAAAAAAAAATGTTTAATATTGAAATCTTTTTTCCTAAAGTATTTTAAAAGTAATATTTTATAATTAAACCTCTTTAAATGACTTTGTAGATTTTTCCATATTTGTCGTTTGTGCTTAAAATTCATTTAAGGATATGCTACAATCCCAAATCTTTAATATTTCTTCTAAATATGAATAATGCGAAACTGACTAGCATTCTTAAACTACAGATTCTCAGGTTTTCATTATATTTTCTGAAAGCAAAACATGTGTTCATCTTATAAATAATTTATGGAACTTGAACTTATAAATCAATGACGAAACAATCTTAAAAAATATGTTTATTAAACATTATGCTTTTAATCCATCTGAACCTCATACAGGACCTGTTATTTGTTACATTATTAATGAATATGTATCTTTTTATTATATGTATTTTAATTATATGTATGTTTTGGCATATGTTTCATACTATATTTAGATTTCGCAATTACTTTTAGTATTTATTGGCAATTTATTTTTTTAATTTTTCTAACATTCACAAACTTACAAAAGTTAATTAATCTAACAAATAACAGGGGAAATTCATTCAAATTTAAAAAAAAAAAAAAAACGTTTAATATTTAAATCCTTTTTTGACTAAAGTATTTTTAAAAATAATATTTTATAATTAAATCTCTCTAAATGACTTTGATAGATTTTGCATATTTATTTATCATTGTAGCATGTCCTTAAAATTCATTTAAAGATATGCTACAATTCCAAATCCTGAATATTTCTTCTAAATATGAACATAATTAAACCTCTTAATTAACAATATAATAAAAACCTCTTAAATAGAATATAATTAACCTTATAACTAAACCTATTATTTTATAATTAAACCTCTTTAAATGACTTCCATATTTGTCGTTTTGTGCTCAAATTCCATTTAAAGATATACTACAATCCCAAATCCTGAATATTTTTTTCTAAATATGAATAATGCGAAACTGACTAGCATTCTCAGGTTTTCATTATATTTTCTGAAAGCAAAAACATGTTTTCTTCTTATAAATAATTTATGAAACGTGAACTTATAAATCACTGACGAAACATTCTTAAAAATTATGTTTATTAAACTACTTTATGCTCTTAGTCCATCTGAGCCTCTTACAGGACCAGGTAATCCTCGAAATAAAAGTCATACGGTGGCGTAATTTTTCATTTTGATGTATTTTTATAATCTCGAAACCCTTTTCTCCATTCGCGATGAAATGATTTTTGTGTAGAAAGACAGTCGTATATTTTTTGTGTTGCATAAAGTTTCATACCGTAGGTAAATTACCTTCCATAAAAGCATCCATAGATTATAAATTTTCGTAGACTTGTTTATATGAAAACTTGCTTGGAGAAAATGAGAAAAAATAACATAAAAAAGAAGGCATTTATAAAGTTTTTTTAATAAAATCCTTTTTTTTTTTTTTTTTTTAATTATAGATTACTGACATTATATTGAATTATAATTAATACATCCTTAATAGAGAATACTTATATTATAGAATACATAGAATACTTATATTATATTTAATTCTGAACAATATATCCTGAAAATGTGTAGATGAATCATTAAATATATTGCATTACTTTTCATAATAATAAGAAAGAAAGCATCTATAATTTATTTTTAATTTTTTTTTTTAATTATAGAATACTTACATTATATTTAATTCTGATTGATATATCTTTAAAATGTGTAGATGAATCATTAAATGTATTGCATACTTCTCATAATTAGAAATCAATAAAAAAATATAAATCATTAAAAAAAGTTTGCTTCACAAAATTATAATCCTTATATTTTCTAATAACGTCATTTCATCTGAAATTTTCTTTTGTAATTCACAACATCAGAAGAACTGATTATTCTATTTATATTTTACTTATAGTTAAAATCTGAGAAAAGAAATCTATACACAATTAACAACAACAGACTGAAAGACAACATTCATATTGGAATTTTCGAACTTTATAGAGATTCATTTATGCATTTAATTCTCTCGTCTCCAATTTCACAATATTATTGTTATTAAATACAGTGGTAGGAATGTAAGTGTTGAGGAAACACTAAATAATTTTAAAATCATTATGAATATCTTTAATTAGATAAATCATATAATTATAAAAGTAGATATTATCAGATTGTTTGTGTTGCATTAAGTTTCATACCGTAGGTGAAGTAAATTCCATAAAATCATTCATAGCTTATAAATTTTCTTAGACTTGCTTATAAGAAAACTTTCTTGGAGAAGATGAAAAAGAAATAATAATAAAGAAGGCATCTGGAAAGTTTTTTTTTTTAAATAAAATTCTTTTTTTTTAATTATAGAATACTAATATTATATTTAATTCTGAATAATATATATTTAAGATGTGTAGATGAATCATTAAATATATTGCATTAGGCATCTATAAAGTTTTTTTTTCATAAAATATTAAAGAATACTTAAATCAATAATTCTGAAAATTTATTTTTGTAGAAAATTAAATATATTGCATTACTTTTCATAAAATATTAATGAATTTTCTAAAAAATTTGTTTAAGAAAATTGATATTTCATAATGATATTTCATTTGTTATTTTCTTTTGTAATTTACAACATGAGAATAACTAACTATTCTATTTAGATTTTACTTATAATTAAAATCTAAGAAAAGAAATCTATACACAATTAACAACAATACACTGAATGTCATGCACATTCGAATTTTGGAACGTTGTAGAGATTCATTTATGTATTAAACTGTTGTTAAATACGTGTCCAATTTTACAATACTGTTGTATTAAATTACAGTGATTTTAAAAAATGTGATAAAAAATGTCATGCATATTCGAATTTTTTGGAACGTTATAGAGATTCATTTATGTATTAAATTCCCTCGTGTCCAATTTTACAATACTGTTGTTAAATACAGTGATAAAAATGTGAATGTTGAGCAAACATTAAATAATTTTAAAATCAATATGAATAACTTTAATTAAACAAAACATGTAATTAAAAAGTAGATGTTATCAGTTTTTTATGTTTTTGAAAATAGAAAAAAAAAATCAAATGGAGTTTTATTTATGTTGTTGTACAAGGACTATTGCCTTGTGTTGCACTTATGTGTACCACCATTAGTGATTGACAACGTTATTTAGTTAGCCAATGAGTCATACAGGAGCATAGGACTTTCAAGTGTTACTGCCTCCTATTTAAGTGTTGTATAAGAGAAATCCCGGGAACTCCCATCTCTGACAGTCTCATCAGTTAGTGTGGAGAGATATCTATACACGTTGTCACGATCGATATCAAACTATCATTTCTGAAAACAGTGATGGAAACAGACCCCACCAGCAGACTTGAACATGAGTTTCTGGCAAACTAGATGCGTATGTACCCACTGGGTCATGAATGAAACAAATGTAAATATTTGAATTGAAAAAATATCGTCTCTTCAATTCAGTGAAGAATTATTTTATGGAACTCTTTTCATATGGGTTATATAATAATAATTTAAGGTTTATCATACAATTAACTACTTATAAATTAAAATTCAATGCATTTTATTTCTTACGATAATACAGCTGTGCAAAAAGATTTTTCTAATTTCTGTTAATTCCTTTCAAAAAATGTCTTCATAATAGGATAGAATAACATACAAATTTTCTAAATTTTACTAAATAATAGTTTAAGAATTCTCATACAATTAATTACTTATAAATTAGAATTAAATGTATTTTTTATTTCTTACGATAATACAGCTGTACAAAATATTTTTCTTATTTATATTAATTCCTTTCAAAAAAATGTCATAATAGGGATAGAATAACATGCAAAAATTCTGTATTTTACATAAATTATTTTGACATACGCTAGGAAATTATTTTTAGAATTATACATATTTTTGAAATAAATATAAATACATATATGTCCAATAATCCTCACATCTTTAGCCTGAAAACACATTCAAATTGCACTATTATTCAATCTCGAATAAATTGAATTCTTTAACCTTTCACAATTTGTTTATTTTAAAAATATATCAATTCTTCTTACTGCTCGGCGATTTTTATGCTTCGCGAGAAAACAGAAATCACAAACGTAAACAAAATTATAAGTTGTGTGATACCTTTCTTTTCAGTCTAAGACGCATTTCTTTTATACGTAAATGCATAAATATTTTTTTACATTTAAAATTGATATATACGAAATATTGCAAATAATACATCGAAGGATAAGTTTATTTGTTACTTCAATTTCTTTGTCAGGTTTTCATTACTTATCAATAACAGAATTCTTACAAGTTGTTATATATGAATAGAAATAAACTATATTGCATAATATTATGCTTTCACAATAAGAAATGGCCATGTTTTTAGGTGTCAACAAACAGATATTATAAAATATTCCATTTGATCATGTTTTTTTCTATTTTTGTGTGTGTTAGCATCAAAAGAATTCATTTTGACATAATCAGAAGTAAGTTATTTTTGCAAATATAATTTGAATTAGTTGCATAGTATGAATTTCTATTGTTCAAAATTGTTCGGAATGAAAGTTTGGTATCTTTTATTTAATGTTATAAATTCTTTTAGTAGTTTTAAGAAAATGCATTTGCTTTAATTCTGCAAAGAATATTTATTAAGTTAAATCATTTTTACTTTTGCATAGAATTCAAAGTGTCAATAGTCGAAAAATTTGAAAAAATTTCCGTTAATTAAATTTACAAGATAATTGTTATTTTTTAAATATTATATTTCAGGCTTGGCGCCATATTTTAATTTTTTTACCATAATTTCTGTTTCGGAAAATTGTAACATATATACTATAACACTTATTTATATATTGTCTGTTTTAGTTTTTTAATAATGTATATTAACTATTTAAATGTGTTTTTACAAAATCTTGTTTTTATATAAACTATCCTACAATTCAAGCTCGAATCAAAAATAGTATCATAGCATAATAGTGCACTCATGTCCATAAATTAAGGATAATTCAGAATCACACGGAAATTGAACTCCTAAAATAAAATTTCACCTGTAGAATTATCACACACATCTTGAAGAAGAATATGCAAATTACAAGAAACCACCAGATGCCGTGGATAGTACGTCACGATGACGAGAGTGTAAGAGAGAGGGGTATATAAGGAATGGTGGCAAAGAAGTAAAATTGTTCACAAGCGCTTTAAAAGCCTTTCAGTGCAATAACCGCATAGTTTTGGCACAAAGGAAGCATTTGGACGATTTTTTACGTGGTAGAATTATCGGACGACTGGAATGTGGACGTACCCAGCTAGAAATATCCAGGAACTTGGAATCGCCCAGAGTGTCATCTCCAGGCTTTGGCAACGATTCCAAGATGATGGTAATGTGAGTAGATGTTACAGCACAGGTCGCCCCCGAGTTACAACGCCGAATGAGGACCGGTATTTAGCAGTTACTACCAAAAGAAACCGACGGAGCACAGCATCAGACCTGTCTCGTCAGCTCTCTTCAGCTACCGGTACGACAGTTTCAAGGCAGACCGTGTACAGACGCTTAGGGCACATTGGTCTAGATGCTCGTAGGCTTGTCAGATGTGTTCCACTTACCGCAACTCACTGTCGCCTGCGATTAACCTGGAATAGAGAGCATGCATTGTGGACATCGCAACAGTGGTCTTGTGTGACGTTTTCCGACGAGTCCAGGTTTAGTTTGCAGTCTGATTCTCGCCGGACTTTCATATGGAGAGCGCCAGGTACCCGTTACCACAAGAGAACACGATTGAACGACACCGTTACGGTGGTGCAGGATGGCTCGTTTGGGGAGGAATTATTTTTGGATCCAGAACTGACCTGCATGTTCAGAGTGTAACGTTGACAGGCCACATCTATCGGGATGTCATTCTGGAACAGCATGTACGTTTGTTTCGGGGCGCCATGGGTGCTGAATTTCTGTTATGGATGACAACGCCCGTAATAAATGGACTTTACAAATAAGTCAAATTTGTTTTGCTTCTGTCTCTTTCTTTGCCTGAACTTCATTATCCTTAATTTATGGACATGAGTGTATTTAGCTATAGTCAAAAAAATTCTAAAAAATTATAATTCCAAAATATTATGTTTTTTTTTCAATGATTTTTCAAAAATATTTTTAGATAATTATCAATTTTTTAAACATAAATAATGGAACAAAAATGGAGTAATAGAATTTTTTTGCTTTGTATTATTACAAAATTCTGTTTTTATAAACTATTCTAAAAATTCGAACTAAAAATGATATCAACACATTACTCTCAAATTTTACACACAATATTTTGAGAAAATATAATCTTAAAATGGAATTATTAACTTTCAATTGATTGATGAAATTTTTAATTAGCTATGTTTTAATTCTAAAAATTATAATTCCTAAATAATATGTGTTTTCAATGATTTTTCAGAAATATTTTTAGAAAGTTGTTAATTTTTAAACATAAATACAGAACAAAATGGAGTTAGTAGAAGTTGCTTAGTTCATCCCTTACATGTTGTAAAATTCACAAATATTTTAATGAAAATTGACACATAAAAAAATAATATTTCTACAAAAAATATTTTTATCATATATATATATATATATATTTATAGTAGATTTTATTTGATGGTACCAAATTAGTACAAAAATATTTTTTCTAAATTGCTACTAACATATAGGAATATCTTATAAATTTATTTCTGTAATCATTATATTTTAATCCCAACTCTATACTACTTATTAAGGCTTTGCTATAGGAGGTAACAATCAAGAAACAGACTACCAGGTTTGATGTTAGGGCATCGTATCTAAAACCACTTAGTATATTCTAAAAGCCCATACCTATGGGAACTTGTTTATCTTATAAACTCTTTATATAGGCCTTCCTTCTTCCAACATATACTTTAACAAGTTAGAAGTTAAAACGTTAAAAGCATAAAGAGTATAAATTACTCATAGATTTATAAAAATAAGCAACAGTTTTTTAAAGTGCTACAGCTTTATTGAATTTTTAATTTTTTTTTTTTTTTTTTTTTTTTGCTCAACTTAAAAAAAAAAAAAAGACATAGCATTTCATATATTTCACTTATATGTTTATTTCTTTTATATTTGTTATGTTTTTGCAGTACACTTAAGGTGAATTATTTATTTTATTTATTGAAACTGATGCATATAAAAAAACATTTTTTCATTTCTCTATTTTTAACGACTATGCTTTTTGAACTTCGAAATTTTTTTAGTAATTTTTTTAAAAGGATTTAAATATCTGTATACGATTTGTAGTCCTAATTGATTTTTGCTGAGATTGATAAAATGATCAGAAAAAAAAATGATAGAAAAAGTTAGATCTGCAAAATATTTTTTTTTTTTTTTTTTTTGTCTTTCTTCACAGAGAATTAAATTGTTTCTTTAAAAATTTAATCTGTGAAAATAAAAAAAGCTCAGTTCAGAAGCAAGAAAAAAAAAAAAATCTCAAAGTTCAAAAGCTCAATTCAGATAAAGTGTTTTAAATTCAACTATGCATTTAAAAATAAAACTGACATGTATGTATTTATTTATGAATACACGAAAACGCACATGTTTAGAAGAAAATAAATAAATAAAAAAAAACTACTATCAAATTATTTGGGGTAATTTTATTTTAGATACATTCCCTTCTAAAATAAATTTATTCTTTCGAAACATAATTTATCCTTTTATGTTATTAAAATATTCGTATTTATTTATCATAACAACTAACAGAATTCCCTGCTAAGCAGAAGCTAAGATAAATTAAAACACTGCATAACAAATGAGATATATGTGGTTACTCTGTACAGAAATGAAAGTAGAACTTTTTGAAAAATTTGCTTACAAATTTTTCGTTGATTTAACAAAAAACCAGAAATTCCCAGAGGTATCCATCGACATTAAAATTTAATTTTTTAAAATGACATTAACATGATTTATAAATAAAGTGCAATATTTTTTAAGTTTATAAATTTATCAGGTTTTAGCTCACCCATTGAAGGAGTTTATACAAAATTTAAATCAGATTAAAAACATTTAAGAAATTTTAAGCATCTTCTTGTTTGTTTATATAAACTACATTTTAATAACTTACAATTTCATACTTTCTTTCTGGTAATAAAAGCAAATATAAATTTATTTATTTAAACAAACAATTTAAGTAAGAAAATTTCTTGTACTCGTTGCATGAATTCATATCCCGAAATTCTTTATTTATTTATGTATTTCCTACGAATATATTTTTATCCACCAATTAAACTACTTATTTATCGATAATTAAATGCAAAGCAGCGTTAATATTTTATAAAAAATACAGAAACACATTTAATTTTGGGAATTATCAAAAATATTATTATTTGTATAGAAGAAATAATTGACATAGAGATGAAAATCTCTCCCTCTTAAAATATATATTTATATATCAATAATATATCATCTATTAATAATATACTATCTATTTTTAAATAAAATAGCTTATTTCTGAATAATCTTTACGAATCTGACGAACCTAAATTTCCATTAGTATTATTTTTATAAAATTTTATTAGTATAAATTTTCATTAGAACAATTTTCTAAAGTCTTATTATCTGAATAAAATAAATAATTGACACAGAGGGATAGTCTTAAAATATAAATTATATATCAATAATATATCATCTAGTAATCATATACTATCTACTTTTAAATAAAATAGTTTATTTCTAAATAACTTTTACGAATCTCTCGAGCCTGAATTTTAATAAATAACTTGTTGGAGAATTGCTAGATATTTCAGCCCGTTAATTTCTACGATTTCATTTCAGTGAACTTATTGTTGTAAATATAAAAGGGAGATTTCGATACATTTTGATGTATATGTGATGTGAATAAACTGTCTGTTACATTTACAATGCTTTGTAGATAAATTTATTGTCAAAATATGTTTCACCTTTAAGTTATCAATGTGACATTATACCGCCTCGATTGTTTCCGAATCGAATGTGCTACTTTATTATTCTCTAAACTTCTACTGCAAACAACTTTTGTGTCTCTAAGAAGAAAATTATATTAATCTCTGTGTACTGCAATTCAAAATGTTATTATGTAGTATCTATCCTTTTCTGAAATTCGTTTTTGGAATTTTAACTTCTCGATATTCATTTGCACTTCCGTTGGAAACCGTAGAGAGGTATCAGTATTTGTATGAATTGTTTTCATATGTTTTATTTATCAAAGAGAAAATACACAAACAAGCTTTTTAACAAATTTTACATAATAGCGTTGAGTTCTTTTCGTATGATCCTTTAAATGCATTTGAAAATCTTTATTTATCAAACAGAATTTTAAATAACCAGCAATAGATATCTTAAAATTTTACAATAACTATCCTTAAGTAATCGTATTGTAGCATTTTTCTCACGAGAAGAGATTTGGCATTTTATTCCTAGGAGAGAAGAATGTATGTTATTTGACAAATATATAATAAGCCCATCACTCAAATTTGACATCAGACGAGTTTTATTGTGGGTAGTTAAATTACATGCAATTAAGAGTTTTGCATTAATGAGAACAATTTGTCACTCAAATCTGATAGCCCATATTCGGCATTAACTTTAATGAGGAAATTAGTCAATGTCTGTGCGACCTTCACAAGTTCTAAAAACTGCAGATTGAATATGAACTACACTAAGAGTTGTTCCATCGTGATTGGTGATAGACCAAAGGTGGAGAAATACACTCATGTCCATAAATTAAGGATAATTCAGAATCACACAAAAATTGAACTCTAAAATAAAAATTTCACCTGTAGAATTATCACACACATCTTGAAGAAGAATATGCAAATTACAGGAAACCACCAGATGGCGCGGATAGTACGTCACAATGACGAGAGTGTGAGAGAGGGGTATATAAGGAATGGTGGCAAAGAAGTAAAATTGTTCACAAGCGCTTTAAAGCCTTTCAGTGCAATAACCGCATAGTTATGGCACAAAGGAAGCATTTGTATGATTTTTTACGTGGTAGAATTATCGGGTGACTGGAATGTGGACGTACCCAGCTGGAAGTATCCGAGGAACTTGGAATTGCCCAGAGTGTCGTCTCCAGGCTTTGACAACGATTCCAAGATGATGGTAATGTGAGTAGATGTTACAGCACAGGTCGCCCCCGAGTTAAAAAACACCGAATGAGGACCGGTATTTAGCAGTTACTGCCAAAAGAAACAGACGGAGCACAGCATCAGACCTGTCTCGTCAGCTCTCTTCAACTATCGGTACGACAGTATCAAGGCAGACCATGTACAGACGCTTAGGGCACATTGATCTAGATGCCTCATAGGTCACTTACCGCAACTCACTGTCGCATGCGATTAACCTGGAGTAGAGAGCATGCATTGTGGACATCGCAACAGTGGTCTTGTGTGATGTTTTCCGACGAGTCCAGGTTTAATTTGCAGTCTGATTCTCGCCGGACTTTCATATGGAGAGCGCCAGGTACCCATTACCACCAAGAGAACACCATTGAACGACACCGTTACGGTGGTGCAGGATGGGTCGTTTGGGGGAGGAATATTCTTGGTTCCAGAACTGACCTGCATGTTCAGAGTGTAACGATGACAGGCCACATCTATCGGGATGTCATTCTGGAACAGCATGTACGTTTGTTTTGGGACGCCATGGGTTGAATTTTTCTTTATGGATGACAACGCCCGTCCTCTCCGTGCAGACATTGTAGACGAATGCCGTCAATTGAGGATATCACCTGTATGGATTGGCCAGCATACTCACCGGACTTGAATACAATAGAGCATGGATATGCTTGGCCGACGAATTGCAGCCCGTCAACCCCTCCCACCTGTCAACCTGATACTCAGCATGCCTAGGCGTTGTAAGGCCTGTATTGCATCGTCCGGGAGACATACTCCAAATTAACCATCATACCAACCCTGTTATACTGTTTTTTGTAAATAGGTTCTTTGAAATTTGCCCAGGGAGTAAAAATAGCAATTTTTATTAATTATGTCAAACATATAGCATCTTTTTTGCTTTTTACCTTTGTTTAATAAATAGACTTTTACAAATAAGTCAAATCTGTTTTGCTTCTTGTCTCTTTCTTTGCCTGAACTTCATTATCATTAATTTATGGACATGAGTTATATACTCTAATGAGAGGTGAGAGAAAACTGACCCCTCTTGACGGATTGTCTTAAAAGGAGTTTTTATTTATTTATTTTTTGGTGAAGAAGGGAGAGAGTCCTGCGACGAGTCGACCCAAAATGTTTTTTTTTTTTTTTTTTTTCCTCTGAAGTGACTGCATAGCTAGATTTTCCGTCTGTTTACAAAGTGAGCCCCTTGTGTCCAACATGTGCCCCACGTCGTGTAATAATTAATGACTCTCCTCAGACAGTGCATTAGATTCGTCGTTGACTCGAGAACTCTGAAAATCTCCGTCTTTGGAGTAAACTGCCCTTGTGAATCAAATTACCTTTTTATTTTCAATTTTTCAAGTAGAGTTATGCATATATATAAAGCTTGTAAACAAAAAATTCCCATGAACCTGTAAGTTGCCCTCTTCTTGAAGACGTTATAAATCTTACATAGGCCGAGACGTTACAGTATATCTTTCTCGTTATTCGTGAATTCTTTCTGTGCTCCATTTTTTATTTCAGCATCGACTTTATTATTTATTTCATATACCAATATCAGTATTTATATCTGAAAAAGACAGATTATTGCTTTTCAGAAAACTTTCAGGGATAACTTCCCCGCATTTTTTTTCTCAAGTAGAAAATCTGGAAATCCAGACAGTCCTACTGTAACTGAGAGGTACTGATCCAGATGTACCGAATCGCTTGTTGCTAAAAGCAGTGACTGTTATATATGCCACTACTGGGTTCTAAACTTTGCGTTTTGTACAATAAATTGCTTTGTATTTCCTGTGGATTACAAGTCTGGTGTATTTTTCTTTAATAGAATAAAACGTTGTTAGCAGTCCAAATAAAAACAACAGAATAAAACATTGTTAGCAGCATTGTTGCAATATAAAAATTTATTAGATTGTTAATACACTGAAGTGACAAAAGTCATGGGATAGCAATATGTAAATTTTCAGATGGCAGTAGCATCGCGTAGAACAGGTATAAATGCGCAGTGCTTTAGCAGAGCTTTCATTTCTGTTCTATTCATGTGGAGAGGTTTTGACGTGATGATGACCGCACGACGGGAATTAACAGACTTTGAACGCGGAATGTTAGTTGAGCTAGACGCATGGGTCATGCCATTTCGGAAATCGTTAGGGAATTCAACATTCCCAGATCCACTGTGTCAAGAGTGTGCCGAGAGTATGAAATTTCAGGCATAACATCCCACCATGGACAGCGCAGTGGTCGACCGCCTGCACTTAACGACCGAGACCGGCGACGTCTCGCAAAGAGTCGTAAATTCTAACAGACAAGCAACACTGCGTCAAATAACCGCAGAAATCAGTGTGGGACGCATGCAAGGGACTTGTCTGTTAGAATTGTGCGGAGAAATTTGGCTTTCTTGGGCTATTCCAGCAGAAGACCGACTCGAGTGCCTTTACTGACAGAACGACATCGCTTGCAGCGACTCTCGTGGGCACGTGAGCATATCGGTTGGTCCCTAGATGAATGGAAAACCGTGGCCTGGTCCGATGAGTCACGATTTCAGTTGGTAAGAGCTGATGGTAGGGTTCGAGTGTGGCGCAGACCCCACGAAGCCATGGACCCAAACTGCCAGCAAGGCACTGTTCAAGCTGGTGGTGGCTCCGTAATGGTGTGGGTTGTTTTTTCATGGCATGGACTTTGGTCCTCTGGTGCGACTGACCGAACATTGACTGGAAATGCTTATGTTCAGTTACTTGAGATCACTTTGCAGCCATTCATGGACTTCATGTACCCAAACAACGATGGGATTTTTATGGATGACAATGCGCCATGTCACCGGGCCACAACTGTTCGCGATTGGTTTGAAGAACATTCTGGACAATTCCAACGAATAATCTGGCCACCTAGATCGTCCGACATGAATCCCATCGAGCATTTATGGGACGTCATCGAGAGGTTTGTTCGTGCCCAAAATCCTGCACCATCAACTCTTTCCTAATTATGGACGTCTATCGAGACAGCAGGGCTCAATATTCCCTGCAGAAGACTTCCAACGACTTGTTGAGTCCATGCTACGTCGAGTTGCTGCACTTCGCCGGGCGAAAGGAGGGCCGACACGATATTAAGAGGTATCCCATGACTTTTGTTACTTCAGTGTATATCAAGACAGTTTACCTCTGCTACAAAAATTTATAAACAGCGACTCTTATAATTTATATATTATCATTTGAGTTACATAATTGAGGATTATAAAATGGTGATTTTATGGTGTAGAATATTGTAATTTTCCATTGCATCTGTAAATTTTCTTTTACTGTTGTCAATTTCATGAATTTTTAGATTACCTTTTACGTTTATTATTCTAATAGAGTTATTATGTATTTTAATATAAAGTAATGTAAGAATTTTAGTAATAAAGGAATTATGGTAATAAATTAATTTTTATCATTATAAATGGTAAAAGTTTTAGTTTTAGTTTTATAATATCCATTAGTAATTTTAAAAATTAGTTTTGCAAGACTGTTAAAAATTTAAAGCTGAAAACTGAATGTTTGGTAATATATCTAGTTTTTTTCTTCCTTTTCTGTAATACCTTTATTAACGAAATTGCTAATAAGTTATTTTCCAACTGAAATGTAGTTTTATATGCATTTCAAAGCAATCAATGGGGTTTAATTACTTATAAATAATAGGTTTAATTAAACATCACATTAACATATATGAAAAACTATACAAACTTACAAACTATACAAACTATAATTAATTGGAAGATAATGTAGTAGATGTAATGTATTATGTGGTATCATAAAATAAAGAGAAATATTATTTGAGCGAAATATAAATAAAACTAAATTGATTTATTGACAAAAAGATTTAAAGAGGCATTTTACTTTCAACCACCAGAAAAGCAAAATATAATAGTCACATTTTAAAACCGTTTACTTAATTTATTTTCGATGTAATAGCTTTTTAGTACATGAATTCTGTGAATAATTTATAATCATCGTCATTGTTTACAACTCACGCATTTTCTTTTTCATGTGAATTATCAATGTAATAAAATTAAAATAATTTTCATTACCCACGAACTCAGAATAGCACATTATAGAGTAAAAAGTGTTTCCCTAATATTAGAAAGATATTTTTTTAAAAAAGGCTTTTAATAATTCTTTATAAAGTGCATTGTGAAATTTGGAAGATTAAAGCCGTTTATTATAATTTGACGTTTGCTGACTTCTTCCTTTTAACAAATTAATTTTTTCATTTTTTAACATAATGCAGAAAAAGCATATGTATTATGTGAAGGCAAAATGTAATTTGATGTTCAGAATAATTGATGTTGTTCCATTTAAGATTAGGTTTGTTTAACAAAATAAGTGAAACGTGTTTTAATTTTGGGAGGGTTATACAAAACCCAAAATATGATTTTTAAATTAAAATTTTCAATACTATCGTGTGTATTTCTAAATATCCTCCTGTGTATTTCTAATTTTAGGTAATTGAATATTTTATTTTTAATGATATTTTAATAGTTTCATCAGTTTAGAAGCCCTATAAATAATTTCAAATGAAATTTTAAGGTATAAAATTTTGTAACTCAAATCCAGAAAGAACATCAAAAATTAATAGAACACACTCAAGATTAAAAGTTAAAAGAAGTATATTCTTAATTTAAGAGTTTTTCGATAATCAAAAACTGATATTTATGAATTTAAACCTTGAGTACGTCCTAATATTTCTTGATATTCTTTCTGGATCTGAGTTACAAAAATCCAATACCTTAAAATTTCATTTGAAATTGTTTACAGCATATCTAAACTGGTCATACTATTATTATGTCATTAAAAATAAAATATTCAGTTTCCTAAAAATTAGAAACATAATTTTAATGAAAATGAATACAAAATAATTGTTTTCCTGGTGATTTAACAAAAAACAATTTTTAAAAGATTAAAAAAATAACCATTTTACTCTATAATTGTTTGATGTATCAATACTAAAGGATTTATAGAAAACCTAACATTATTGTTTTTATTCCTTTTTTCTCCAATGTCTCTAGAAATTGGTTTTTAAAATGACAGTAGGATTTCATGGGTGATAAAATGGTTGATATTTTCTTATCCGACAAAAGATGGTTTAATGTTATTTGACATAAAAAAATTACTGTCTCGAAATGGTTTTAATATATTGATACAACTTTAGATAGTTCTCTTGTAGTCGATATTGCTTTCATTAATTGCAAATCGTTAAATAGTTTAAAAATATAATAAAGCATTAAGGTAAAAAATTTATTTTTAAAGTAAGGTTAGTTCGGTGAGACAAATAAAAAACAGTTCTTCATTTTAAGGTAATTGTTACATATTTAAAACCTTTAAGTCTTATAGCTAAATATTATATGTTTATGTTATTTTATACATATTTAAATAACTTAAATAAAGTCTGTCATAGCTTAAAGAATTTAAACATAGTATAATTATTTATTCTGTTCATTTGACTGAAATACGTACTTTTATCCCATGAATATAAATTTTATGTTGTATGACAGTTTATAATGATTTTATGTTTCACTTTACTGATATAATTTATATGTAAACAATTAAAAAGGGGGTCTTTTTTTAAAATGGAATTTTAGTTCTCATTTAATCTAATTCATTCAATTCCTTCTACTAGCTCACACTCTCCCTATATATATCTTGTTCAAATTTTCAATCGTTCATAAAATACTTTTTATTCATCCACTCAAGTTCAAATACATTTTTTGAACTTGTAGTGGATGACATTGGATGTTAATACAGCTTTTTCAAATATTAACTCATTAATTAAATTTAATTAATTAATTTTAGTTTTTTTAGATTTAAGTTGTATATATCTACCAATAGATGGATACCAGATAAGATTAAAAAATGAATGAAAATTATTTATAAAGGACTTTCTGCAATACAGTGAAAAAAAAAGTAGGAATTGACTTTTAAATTTTTTTTTTTATATTACTTATTTTAAGTCTTGTAGCTAAATATTACATGTTTATGTCATTTTTATATAGATTTAAGTAACTTAAATAAGGTCTGTCACAGTTTAAAAGAATTTAAATGTTGCATAATTGTTTATTCAGTAAATTTGACTTAAATACGTACTTATAGTACATTCTATGGATATAAATTTTATGTCATATGAAAATTCATAATTTTAATTTAAATTAATATTTCTCTTGTAGTTGATATTGCTATTATTAATTGCAAATCGTTAAACAATTTTAAAATATAATAATGTATTAATGTCAAAAATTTATTTTAAAAGTAAGGTTAGTTCGGTGAGACAATTAGAAAAACAATTATTTTTAAGGTAATTGTTACATATTTAAATACTTTTTTAAAATACTTGTAGCTAAATATTGCATATCTATATTATTTTTATATAGATTAAACAAGATCTGTCATAGTTTAAAGAATTTAAATATATCAATTTTTTATTCAGCTCATTTGACTGAAATATGTACTTATATCCCATGGATATACATTTTATGTTATATGAAAATTTATAATTTTAAAGTTTTGCAATGAATAAGCCCTCCACACGATTTTGTGTTTCTCTTTACAGGTATAGTTTATCTGTATATAATTAAAAAATTTATTTTTTTGAAATGAAATTTTAGTTCTCATTTAATCTAATTCATTTTTTTTTTTTTTATATTTTTTATCATATAATTAATTCTCTAAATAAGCATGTCTGTTTGATTTAAATAACGAACAAGTACATAAAAAATGCGAAGAAATGACATATTTCTGAAACTGCTGTTCATCTATAAATGTAATGAAGGAGCCCTTCACATGATATTATGTTTAGCTTTACTGATATAGTTTATATGTAAATAATTAAAAAATGACTTTTTAGAAATGAAATTTTAGCTATCATTTAATCTATTTCTTTTTTTCATCTCTTCATATTTTTATTGTAGATAAAATTAATTCTTTAAATTGACATGCTTGTTTGATTTGAATAACGAACAAGACCATACAAAATGTGATGAAATGACACATTTCGGAAACTGGTGTTCCTCTATGAATGAAAAGAATGAGTCCTGCACATGATATTATGTTTCTCTTTACTGATGTAACTTATATGTAATTAATTTTAAAAATGACTTTTTTTCAAATTAAATTTTAGTTCTCTCAAATTAATTTTTCACCTCTTTATATTTTTATTATACATGTAATTAATTCTCTAAATAAACATTCCTATTTGTTTTGAATAACGAACTAGAGTATAAAAAAATGATTTTTATGAAACTGCTTCTAATCTATGAGTAGCCTTACAATTCGAAAAATATAGGGTTCTTTTAGCTAAATATCACATGTCTATGCTATTTTTATAAAGATTTAAATAACTTAAACAACGTGTCACAGCATAAAAATTTAAAAGTAGCATAATTGTTTATTCAGTTCATTTGACGGAACAGGTACTTACATCCCATGGATATACATTTTGTGTTCTATAAAAGTTTGTAATTTTAAAGTTTTGTAATGAATGAGCCCTCCACATGGTTGTGTGTTTCTCTTTACTGATATAGTTCATATGTAAACAATTAAAAATTGACTTTTTTGAAATGTAATTTTAGTTCTCATTTAATCTAATCCTTTTTTTTTTTCACCTCTTTATATTTCTATTATAGATATAATTAATTTTCTAAATTAACATGCTTGTTTGTTTTAAATAAAGAACAAGTACATAAAAAAAATGTGATGAAATGACATATTTCTGAAACTGCTGTTCTTCTATGAATTAAATGAATGCGCCTCCACATGATATTATGCTTCGTTTTACTGATATAGTTTATATGTAAATAATTTTAAAAAATTGTGTTTTGGAAAGGAAATTTTAGTTATTATTTTATCTAATTCATTTTTTCATCTCTTTATAATTTTAGTTAAAGATTGTATTAATTCTCTAGATAAAAATTCCGGTTTGATTTAAATTATTATTATTTAAATTATAGCCTGCTTGACTTAGATTATTGTTGAAAGAACAAGTACATAAAAAAATGTGATGAAATGACATATTTCTAAAACTGCTGTGCATATGAATGAAATGAATGAACATGATATTTTTTTTTTCTCTTTACTGATATAGTTTAATTTAGCCAGTTTATTTATTAGACAATTATTAATACAGTCAATTTTTTAATACAAACAATTAACAAATTAACCTTTTTGAAATTAAATTGTTATTATTTAATCTAATTCATTTTTTTTCACCTTGTTATAGTTTTTATTATAAATATAATTAATTCTCTAAATAAACATGCTTGTTTGATTTAAATAACGAACAAGTATATAAAAAAAAATGTGCTGAAATGACATATTTCTGAAACTGCTGCTCATCTATCAGTAGCCCTAATTCAATTCGAAAAATATAAGGGGGGAAAGGAACCTTTCTTTCAAATCCCTTGGCTCGAAGAAAGAAATCTGATGTCAGTTCAAATCACAAGTTCATTCAACAAGCCAATTCGATTTACAAAGGCGTTCAGTGACTTTACCCTGCACTTTAAAAAGAAACAAATTCTGTGAAACAACATAGCATTTTTTCCAGGTCGAAAACCGCTGGGCTCAGAACTTTTCTATATTTTTGGCAACAGTTTTATAGTGGCTAAAAATTGTCGAAATTTTTTTATTTCTACTCTTGGAAAAATAACTTTCATAGCATTTTTTTTTATTTTAGAACAGAAACAAAAGAAAAAAAAAGTTTTTCTTTTGCTTTCCGATGAAAGTTTAACATCTGTTTTAGTTAGTTACAGCCGTTCTTTAGAGCTTAATCACTAATCCTCCATATGTAATTACTTTTTTTTTAAATAAGAAGAAAGATTTTTCCACGTACTGCAAAAAAAAAGAGCTAATTGAAAAATTGCATAGATAAAATATGTTTAACTTGAGAAGTATTTTTTCCTGGTTTTTTGCTGAAAAAATATTAAAAAGTTTAATTTTTGTAATGATTTAATAATCTGCCTTTTTATGATCAGCGTTTTTATCATAAAATATTTTAATTTCTCAGTATTCTTTCTTATTTTGAATATTTTTAGATATGAAATGTTATTTTGTGCTATTTTTAAGTTCTTTTACTGGGAAAGACTAAAGTTTGAAAAAAATTAAAATAACTGTTTTTTAATTCTATCAGATATTTATTCTCATTTCATACTTGATACTAAAAAGCCTTGCTTCAATTGCATATAAGATATTTTTTTGATTTTCGATACTTTTTTACTCAATTTTCTCATTAATCTTTAGAAAAAAAATAAAATTATTTCTTGAATTGCGATTTATACGTAATGCTAATTCAATAAAAATCATTAGAGTTGAATTTCAAACCTCTTAAAAATATCTTATTTCTTATAAGAACCCATCGTCATCTGCAAAAAAAATATCGTAATGTTTTTTTTGGCATATAACTGCTGAAAATGACGCTGCATGTTTATAAAAGTTTAAATTTTACAGGATATTAATGACAATGGTGGATACATTATTAAAGCAGATGCTATGAAAGTGATAAACATCGTCACTACGGAGCTTGTTGTTATGTTTTATGCGGTGGTTTTATTAATTTAAAAAATACAGTTCTTTGCAATTGAAAAATTTTTCTATAACTACCGCGAATACCTTGTCTTCCTGATACATTTTCATTTGTAATATTAAAAGTCATTTATTTAAAAAAGCGTAATGTACGTTTTAATACTGACTCTACAATCCTAAAGTTTGTCTTTTATATTGATCAATATTACATTTTTCTGATTGAAAACTTATTTTAGTATGTAGAAATACTACTTTTTGATTTTTTTTTCTTTTAATACGACTAATTAATAATGTTTCAATATTAGACATTCACTTGGAATTCATAAAGTTTATCTTACAGTTTATTTATTAAATTTAATGATACAATTTATTAGCTTAAAAATATTTATCTTTTGTTTTAGATAAAAATCTAACAGAATTTTTCACTAAATATTTAATACAGAATCCCTACTCAAAGGCTTTTAAAGCCTTTTTCATCCTTTATTTAAATATGCAGGCAACAAGTAAAAGGTCTTCTGTAATAAATAACTTATCAGCTATTCAGAAATTTCAGACAGTATTGTTGTCCTTCTTAACTGGGAAGTAAAACATAGAAAAATGTTAACCATCAGTAGCTATCTCTTCGGAAAACACTATCATAAGGAAGCGCATGATTATTTATTACTTATACACATGAGTTTGAGATGCAATTTAGCATAATAATGAAATCTTACTACATTGAAATTGACTATTTTGGCTGCCATTTATGAGGCAAAGCTTCCAGTTTTATTAGCTCATATATAATGCAAGTTGATTCGATCGATACTAGAATAATGATCTTTCTTATCCAATATCTGTACAATCTATCATGTCGTTAATTTTTTATCTAGCGCTTAAAATGAGGCACCAATTTTTAAGCTATTGTCATACATCTTATTTTTAAAGGAGATAATGCAATTTAAATGCTTTGCAAATATTTCCATATAAATTTTGTACCTGTTTTTGTGTAAAGGAAAGAGAAAAATTATTAATTGCATGTTTTGCATTTTTTTCCTTCGACAACATAGTTTCATCGATGCTTTGCCAGAGTTTTTGAAGCACAACGTCCTTCGCAACCTCCTGGAAATGGATTCAGGCGATTGCTTTCAAGAGGAAATTAAAAATGTGGCGTCGCGCCTATATAGGTCGTTCTCACACTCTCCATTAAACGAGAAATGCAAACATGTCGATGTAGTGGTGGAAGTTTAGAAATTCAATTTTCACTTTACAAAGTTAACTTGGCGCTTTCCGGAAAGAAGAGCAATTTCAAATCTTAGAAAATATTTTCCTTGACTTGTTTGAACCATTTGCTGAGGCAATTAGCACTCAAGATAGGGTATGAAGTGGAAGTCGCACACGTTAATCAAGTGAACAAGGATTTGGCCATTAGCCAAACGAAAATGGTTTCCGCGACAATTCAGTCCCTTTATTGAATGTTGCAAAGAATAAGTTAAACGATTTAACATTTTTAAATTAAAATTTTTAGATACTTTCGTTATAATAACTCCAGAAAACATAATATTTCTAATACTTTGAAAAAAAAATTATTTGTGAAATTGTGCAATTTCGGTTTTGCTTTTAAATCAAATTTGTAAGAGTTTGTCGAATTTGTAATTTTAATTTAAAGTGAACGATTTAATTAATTTAATTTTTTTTTTTTGGTTTCGTAATAGTTAGTAAAATTCCAAATGCGGCTCAAAATATATGTAAAAATTAAATACTACCAAAAATTCTTTAGTATTTATTTATTAGTTATATATATATTAAAATTATGATAAGAATTTCTACAAAAAATGTTTTAAAGTATTTGAATATTAATTATTTTCTTTTGTTCTGTACTTTTGAGTTCCACTGAATGATGAATTGATGGTTATAGGACCTCTAAGGTTTAAGACGCTGTTCTTTTAGTGGTCCTTGTTGATATATGCTTATTAAAAATACATTAATTACAGCTTTAGCTTTAATATTTGCCATTGCTAAGCTAGGTTCATGATGCCTTCCTCGTATATTGCAAATTTGGGCCGAAGTCTCATTTGGTGCATATTGATAGCACAAAAATCAAGCAAAACAGATAAATAATATAATCAATAAGTAAACGAGAAAATTGGTTTAATAGAACACAAATATCAGTGGTTCCTGTCATGAACCGTATTTTTTAAAGTAATATATGCCCATAATTTAAAGAAACAATACATGTACTATAAATAAATGAAACACATTTTAAAATTGCATTATTCAATTTTGGTTGAATGTTACTCTTATAGGAAACGTGCTGATTTTTTACGTGACAGGAAAATAATATTTGCTTGAGAATCATTTATCACTCTAAGATTCAATCTAATCCACATATGATATATGAATTAGTTATCTAACTTTTTGTATCGAAAATTATACAAAATGTGAAAAACTATTCTTGTTTCTATTTTATAGGACTGAGAAGCTTTTATTCGTTTTTAAAAGCACATTTATTTAAAATTTTACAGTTGTAAGATTTCGATCAATTTTCATATTTTACAATAAAAATTGTCGATTATCCGTAAGAAATTATATTTTTGAATGAATTTCTTTTGTAATTAAACATAATTCCTGTATACTACAATCATTTTTGTTTTAATATGAACCATTTTGGGAATTTCCAAAATTAGAAAAATTCAGAAATATTTCTGAAATCTAGAATTTTTTTTACCAAAGTTCTCATTTTTTTTTTTCTTAATTCATATTCCTAGATCTATATAAAACACTAATATTGGAACATCTAATAAATTATAAAAAATAAAATAAATAGAAGGATCATTTAAACAATATTGTATCTATCTAGAAAACTATTTATTCAAACCTTGAATATAGCTTGTAATTAGATAATCATTTTATAAAACTCAAGAAAATCAGTTGAATTCACTTTAACAATCCATCTAATTTTTTGTTATATTTTTGGTTTATCTAAACGTCATTTTATAGATATCATAGATTAATTTGTTATGTACAATAGATTAAATGAAAGAAATTTTAATAATTTAAAAATTTATTCACTAACTCAAATAACATAAGTTAGAAATTTTTAAGTATTTGTTAGTATTCTACTCAAAAATTAAATAAGTTGAGATTCACATTAATTTCCGCATTTAACAATTCTTTGAGTTGCAAATAACAAATTTTAAATTAATTAATAATTTAAGTAAATTATAAAATCAGCATTAAAATAACTGAATCTGATCTGAAAAAAAATAAGTTTAGATGAAATTCATCTTCACGATGTTTTCAATACTGTGTTCAAATTTCATATACAAATATTGTTACAGTCATTATTATTTAAAAAATACATAGATTGCTTAAAAAGTAGTGAAAACTCTATTGTAATTAGTCAAATGTACTTCAGATGGTAATAACGATATTTTTAGCTGATAATAAATAGTCAAATGATGACACACATGGGTTGACAACAGTTGAATTTTTATTCATCTCAATTGTGCTTAAAAAAGAGAAATTGCCCGAATAGCATGCCCATAAAGCAGGAAACTTTACCCTTGATAAAAATCGAAAATTCACGATGTCTTAGTACAGGAAAGTGTTATCACAACTTACAGAAATTTTGTGGTGAGCTATGTTGTTATATGGTATAATGAAAGATGATGGATGAAAATAATTTGTGAATGAAAGGAAATCATTCAACATCGTTGTTTCCCGGAGGAAGCTATTTCCCAAACACTCAGTTCATCTTATTTCCACTTTTCTGGCTGTTAATCGTCGATGCAGTGCGAGGGAGTTTGTTTTGTGAGAAATAAACATTTTTGAGAGAAATAAACATTTCTCACAAAACAGCACTTGCATTCCATTGCATCCTTATACATCACAAAGTATTACATCAAAGAGACCCATACATTGCCTTATGTTCTACTTTATTACCTGCACATGATATGTTGAACCGATACCAAAAGTAAGAAAATGATTTTATTGATCAGATCATCATAATGGAGGAAATGTGGATTCGTTTCTAAGAATCTCACATGAAACCACAATTCAAAATATTGAGGCATTAATGTGGTGCATTTGTTCACAGAATGTGCATAAAAGCAGCATGCCATGGAGGGTTTGTTTATTGTAGCATATCATCTGCATGGGAGATAATGTAGCATGGTAAATCTCTTGGACAGTTTGTTATTGCTACTTTCTACTGCATGTTTTTGCGATATCATTTGCGTTCAATTTTTAAAAAAATCATCATTATTAGGAGGTTATCCCTTTCACACTGCATCGTAATGCCTTTCCAAAATTGGGAGCGTCACAATAGTTCTTCCTGTGAAGATGACTGTTGAAGTTATTGAAATATTTGCCATTCTCATCCGATATGAGTTTCTGGGACTATGATCTCTTTGTCAAACTGAAACACACACTTCAAAGGACCCATTACATCGATAGAGAAAAAAGTCATCCGTAATATAAAGTGGTTTCTTTGGAACATCAAAATAAGTGGATGTGTTGATAGTGTATATTTTCCAATAACATGGCAGAAAGTGTTGGATACTGATTTAATTTTAAAGAGATAATGTAAGTGATTGTACCTACGGCAAGAAAACAATTTCATATTAAACCCTATAAATCAACCCTAGTAATACTCAGTCTTATTATTTAAGCCTCATTATGTACTGAGAATACTTATGTACTGAGATTTTTAATACATATGGTTATATTTAAAATACAAACACAAAAAAAAAAAAAAACTTTTCAATAAAACATATCATGAAAGGATTATTACAAGTTAAAAATTTAAATAAAGCAATGTATTAAAAGATGAAAAATTAAATTTAAAAACTGAATGTACGAGAAAATTTGTAATATTTTTAAGAATGTGTTATTTAATGCCTATTTGCTTTTTAATTTATTACAGAAATTCGATGCCAAAATAATTTTGAAATTATTAAACAAGAATTTTTATTTTCTTAATTTTACATTATAGGTTTAAGCATTCGCCCATTATTATTCTTAATTAATTTACTCATATACTTATCATTAGCTTATTTTGTGTATCTTTGAGTATTTATTTATATTTTTCTCAAATACTTCAAAATAAAGGCATTGAACCTTTATGTGATATAATCTAATTTGATAATATGTATCTGTAGCAGACTGACACTCCACATTAAAGTAATCGACCCATTAGATTGAGAATTATGTAATTTCAACTGCATTTATTTGAAATCAAAACATCGCCGTTTAAAGACTAAGTATAACAATGATAACTACAGAATCAAATAAGATGTATACAGATGCTATCAGTCAAGCAATCAGCTAGTATTTTCTAAGCAATTAAGTGTATTATACTCAAATTTCTTTTAACATAATTACGCAAAATCTAGTGAACTAGCAAAAGTTTTTTGTAAAATTGACCACGTGATTTTATACACATGTAGAATCGAATAGAAGAACGAAATATTAATATTTGCGTGTGCCTATTAATCATGTTCATAGGTACGATTTGAGCCAAAAGTTGGTGGATGACAATGTCACACGCAAGTCAAAATTACCTCAAATAATACGATAGTAATTCAGTCAATACCTACATAAAAACAAAATATTTTTTTAATGCGTTGTTTACTACTGGATGTCTTTTGAATTAATACAGTTACCAGTTGAAAATGACTTTAAAATTATTGTATTTGACTCTATTTAGTTTGAAACTCTTGTTTACCAGATACGGATTTAAAAATCACAGAGGCAAAAATAGAAATTTATAAGACAAATGCAATATTAAACGTGCAACAAATGTGTGATTAAAAAAAAAAAAAAAAATCAAAAAATTTTCAACCCACAATCGTGGATTAGTCATAGTACGAGAAGATAAGGTGTGAAAGATTAAGGGTTCTATTACCTGCTGGCATGCATTTTAGTCATTACTTTCAGAAACGAGAAGACCCCATGAAAATTTGTAATAGCCTATTTGAGCTTTCCGTTTAGACAGGCTTCCTGGTGAGAGTTTTCAAGGATTTTTTCATTACGGCCCGTCTTGGTATCTTGCTTATTTCCCCACTCAATGTTTGTTTGTATTTGAGCAGTATAAAACAAATAAATAACATTCAATACTCTACTTGTTTTAATCAATTTTGCTTAAAATTATTTCGTTTTTTCTAATTACTTTTATACGTCCATAAATAAATGTTTCAATTTCGATTAATCATTTGTTCTTACCAATATCTATAAAGAAATAATATATATTTTAAAACAAAAAAGCCATTTATTTTTAGGTATTAAAAACCTCAACATTTAACCAACAAAAAATTTAAGTGTTTTTCTATTCGAGTAATAATTCTAAAACTCTTGAAAACCTTCTAAACAATCAACTATCTATTCCGGAATACGTTAAAGACATTTATTTTTAATAAATCGAATTTATCGTAGAAACGATTGTTTGTTTATATTTGAGCATTAAAAAGAAATAAATTACCTTCAATACCTTACTTTTTTTTTAACAATTTTGCTAAAAATTGTTTTGTTTTTCTAATTGCTTTTATATGTCCAAAAAATAAATGTATCAAATTTTTTATTCAATTAATCATTTGCACTTTCCAATATCTATAAAGAAACAATATCTATTTTAAAATAAAAACCATTTATTTTTCCATGGAGTAAAAACAGGCTATAAATTTTACAACAAAAATATAAAATGGTTTTTCTTCTTGAGTAAATTCTAAAAATCTCCAGCTACTTTTTGATAAGTAGCTAGATTATGAATATATATTTAGCTTTAAATACGAAATATTTTGAATATAAACCACCAAAAGGCAAAACAGTTGTGCCTTTCAATATTTGAAAACCTTCTAAACAATCAACTATCTATTCCGGAATGCGTGTCAAAACATTTATTTTTAATAAATCGAATTTATCGTAGATGCGATTGTGGGATCTTGTTTCGCCCGCTATAAAGGTATTTACGTCTGCAAGCGCAATACACTACTAAGTATCCAACCATCAAATATTAAAGACATTTACATTTCTTACCTTTTATTGACGGCCTTCTTATTTCTCGAATAATAACATAGCCTTAAGAGGAATTGTGAACACGTCATCAAAAAACATATTATTACATTGTTTCGCTATCGTTTCAAGTGAAAAGAAATGTGTCGCTCAATACATAATATATCATTGTAGGCGTTTTCCTACGCTGGGAAGATAACGTTTCCATTATTTTTCCCGAATGATTTTCCCATCTGACAGCGAAGACTGAAAACGTTTTAAGAGAAATTGATTCTGTAACAACAGTATGACATCGTGCAGTGTTCTTTGTTTTTAATTTTGCTTTGTTCTGTGTTTCCGATCCAGTTTCGACGACAGATGGCCAGCTCTCACAGGTTTTCAGTACTCGTGAATTGTGCTGAATACTGCACTTTTTGCAATATTAAAAAGTGTTGCAGTTGATAGAAAGGCGTTGTTTTCAGGCACTTTTATTGTTGAGTTTTCATGCCTACAAAAAGAAAAACCATTTGTATTTTCTGACGATATTATTGATGCTGGTATGAAATCAAGCCGTCACAAGTTGAAATTTTAAAATTGAGAGGATATATATTTGTTTTAACCATAGACTTTCTTTTAATATCACAAAGATTTTGACTCTTATAAACACAATTTTAATGAAATTGTAGTAATTAAATTTAGAAAAAATAATCAAAAATTTAGATATTAGATGTGTTTAAATTCTTAAAAAAACATTGTTAAGAGAAATAATGTTTAAGAGAAAGACATGCTAGGTAATCATTAGATAATGAAATTTAATTTTGCATAGGTTAGATTAATTTGCTCTAATTGTATTACATGACTAATACAATTAACTTAAAAATATTGCTTGATTGCTTGGTACTGAATTAAATGACAATTAATAATGAATAACAATAAGATGTTTTTCAGTAATGGTCAAGGCAAAAAACATTTTTTAAATTAAGTTAAGTTACAAATTAAGTTAAGTTAATCACAAGTTAAAATTTTAAAATTACGAATGATATATATTTGTTTTAACCATAGACTTTCTTTTTAATGTCGCAGTGTTTTGGACTCATATAAATACAATGTTAATCAAATAGTAGTATTTAAATTTACAAAAAATAATCAAAAATTTAGATATTAAAAGTATTTAAATTCTTAAAAAAACATTGTTTAAAAGAAAGACAGGTTAGATAATCAAATTTAATTTTACAAAGGTTAAATAATTAGATTAATTTGAGCTAATTGCTACATCGCTAATACAATTAACTCAAAAAATATTGTTTAATTGCATGATATTGAATTAAATGATAATTACTTATGAATAACACCAAGATGTCTTTCCGCAATGGTCACAGCAAAAACTTTTTTTCAAATAAATTACTGACTTAATTTGTTTTTTAATGCCTTCGCTTAATTTAAGGCAAATAAAATTTAATCAATTTATACAGCCAGAAATTCGTTTCTGTATATTATCAGATGGTTGTTTAATAGGAGAAATTCATTCATTAGTGTTGGATTTGTATCTCACTTTTCGTATAAATTGCTCATTGCTTCAATTGAGTGTGAAAGCAATATTCTATGTGATGTCGTCATGGAATTTAATGGGCTTAATTTTAAAATGACGTTATTGGCTTTGTTAGTCGCTTACACTATAATGATAAATGTTTTACAAATAGTATTTTGAATCAAATTGGTATTTTAAATTTAATGCATTTTTAATTATTATTCTAAGTAAAGAGATAATAAATTAACTTAGGTCCTTCCACATTCTCTCTTGTGAAATATTTTTGTTTCATTCTGAACGCTTTACTACTAGATAAAAAGTAAATATAGTTGTTCCCAAATGCTAGAACCAAAGTCTATAAATTATTTTTACTAATAAAAACACTTCGAAATACGCTGGAAAAGGATTCTGAAAAATATGAATGTTAATAAATAGAGAAAAATTGAGCTTCTTTAGAAACTTAACAACTTAAGAATATATATACAGAACACGACCATTTTGCATAGCAAAAGCCATTACCGGTATTCGCTATATGCAAAATGTATAACAAAACGATCATTAGCAATACAAAAACCCTGAAGTGCCATACATTCAGGCCTCTTAAAAAAAGAAAAATTCCATTCATAATAAATTCATACATATATATATATATGTGTGTATTAACACAGGTTAATAAAAAAATCAAATTTTAATATGGTTTTGGTAATTATATTATAAGCAAAATATATTTGAACATAATATTTTGCATGAACGCAGTTTTTACAAAATTAATATTACAAACTAAAAAAATTGAATTATTTTACGATGTATTAGAAATTAAAAAAGCACACTTAATCAACAAATTATAAAAATTCACATTAGTTACCCTTTTATTTTCCTCTCAGGGATAATTTTCAAATTTTATATTCTTTAATAGCCACTTTAGAAAAGCAATATAATAAATTAAACTAAAATATTCATAAAATGCCATTACCACGCAATGCTGTAATACTTGTAATAAAATTAATTATGTATTTCAAATAATGTCTTCATACTGAGAAAATGAATATGTACCGTATGAACAAAAGCAGCATGAACTGCAAAAGCACAATTTTCTATTTTGTTTGTTAACTCGAATAATTATCTCCTTAGGCGAATAAAAGAGATAGGGCATCATTGTTTCCACGTGCATTTTTTTCCCTCATATTATGGAAGTTTTCTTTTCATATCTGCATTGGTTCCATCAATTAACGTAACAATTACTCTAGGACTTGATCTTGTTCTTTCTTTTAAAAAAAGGAGGAAAAAAACCAGTTTCGACATCAAAATCTTTTAAAAGAAATGGTGAAAGCATTCTGTGCTCATGCGATAGAAATGCACCCTTAGTCACAGGGTGGAATATTAATTCCGACATAATTCCCAAGAAAAATACTAAAATCTCCATTAATGATAAAAAAAAAAAAAAGTGGTAACGATAAGGGGAAAACAAAGAAAAGCCCCCAAAAAAATCTCTCCCATTTATCATGGGATAGTCAAATGGATGGCTTTTGCATTGAAGGTTAGAAACTTTTTCCAGAGAAGAGATAACATGCTGAAATGATTGTGTGAAGGGCTGATTTTTCTATTGTTTCTCACCTGTCAATTTCCATTGAAATACTTTTAATAGAATCGGAAGTCAGTTAAAAACTTGATGCTATATTTGGTTAATATCTTTTTTCTTGCATTGACTCAGTAAATAGGAAATTATAACTTGAATTATTAGAAATTTTAATAATGAATGTTTACAATAGTTATTTTTTCTATATTGCATCCGTAATATTCTTGATTAAAGAAATAGCTACAAATACGATTAGCAAATTTTTTTTTAATGGTTCTTTCATAATTTATTTATTATGATTTTTAAAATTTCATTTACTTTTATGTCAAATATTCTATCTTATTTTAAATGTATTGATAAACATAGTATTTTGTTATTTTTTTTTTTTTCTTATTCCCTTAATTTAATTACTTATATCTATAGAGATATTTCAATAATTATTTTTTAGTCTAGAATCTTGAATAGTTTTAAAATAAAAAAAGTGCATAAAATGAATTAAAACTAATGACATTTAAAGGATCTTAACAAAGTATGTAACCAAAAATATCAGAAAAGTAACTTGCTGAAAAAAGAAGTATTTCAAGTCAAAGTATCAAGTATTTCAAGTCTAACAACTTAAAATGCCATAAAAACTATTTCCGTATCCCTTAAAAATTTACTCAATTGCCTATTATTTTCAGGTGGATTATCAGATGAATTTCAGTTTGACCAAAAGTTTATAATTCATCGAAATCTTGGTTAAAAAGAAAACAGTAATCACATTGCAAAACTATAAATCACCGGAAAATTGAAAAGATTTTTGTGCATGGATTTCTTTTGAGAAATGTGTTATTTCGTTATGTATTTTTGCTCTCTATATACATAATTCGAAAAAAAGATTTAGTTAACATTGATTTTTATTACTAAAATGTATATAAAACATTAAAAACGTTTTTAGATTTTTGGTGTTCGTTAATAACACCACCTCATGTGTAAAGCACAGTATGTTTAGATACAATTTGTATAACACTATGTTTAGATATGTTTATGTTTAGATACAATTTGTAAAGCATGTGTAAAGCACAGTTTGTTTAGATACAATGTGTAAAGCATGTGTATAGCACAGTATGTTTAGATACAATGTGTAAAGCACATTATGTGTTAGATACAATATGTAAAGCATCTGTAAAGCCCTCATGTATAAAGCCCAGTTTGTTTTGATACAATGAGTAAAGCACATAAATTTTTAGATACAATGTTTCTTTTCAAAATAATTTCCATGATTAAAGCAATTTATTTATCCAAAAATTTGTTCATTCTAAAAAAAAAAAAGAATCCAATGTATATCATACACATCAAGATAAATAAACAATTTACTAAAGCAATAACAATCTATTTAAATATTTCCATATCATTTGTTATCACAACAGTATTAATCGAAATTAAAAACCAACTACTTTAAATGTTATCATCTCCCCACTCATTTGTTACAGCTCAACCGAAAATAATAATAAAAAAAGTAAATTAATTTTATGCATGCTTTGCTTTTTCTATTTACATTCGCCTCATTCTTCTTTCCCTCACGCACACGCAGTATTCCTTGGAGCAAAAGAGAGGAATAGGAATTGAGTTCAAACACGAACAGAACCCGCATAAGTTATCGCTTTCATAAAGCACTGTTGTTGTGGACTGAACGTCCCATCAATTTAGAATGAATACATCTCATTTTCCACTTCTGTTGTTTTGTAGTCCGACGGATCATACATCAGGGTAATCTATGTGTGGGACATTTTGAAACACTTGGCGATTTTTTATTTCACATCTGGGCATTTTTAAGCGCCAAGAGGGAAACATTTGACACGTCTAATGAAATTATATTGCTTTAGTGCTTCACTACGGCATACATCATATGTGACATTGCGGAAGAAAATGGCATTATTTGCCTTTTCTGTTAGAGATTAATGCGGGAAGTATGGTAAAGAAAATTTTATTAAATGTATCTGCAGATATTGAGCATCTAGAGATAATCATTCTCTCCTTATGGGTCTTAAGGCTTTTGTCATATATCATGTTCTGTGATGAAACTCTTAATGTCTCAGTTAATAATATTTGGAAAATATATTTCATGTAGAATTTTTGTCAAACTCAAAATACTTAATTTTACTTAGATCGTGAAGGCTGTAAAAACTGGTAAAATAAATCTTTTAATGCTTTAATGGATTGTATTTTAATATCACTAGTGTCATGTCTAAAATATGACCTTTTAAACTTCTAAAATTGTTTACTTTGTCATCAATAAAAGGGAGTTTAATATATAATGCTTTTAGCTTTTTCAATAAGGAATGCATTTTATTAGGTAAGAGGGTTATGTATTTTTCTAATTTGTAAAAAAAGGATATTTCGAGAACATGAATTTACCTAACATTATATGAATATTTTAATTTATATGAATAAAATAGAGAATGTTCTCATGTTAGATTTTAAAAACAATTTCAATTTAATATTTTTTTAACTACAGCATGGTAAGTTTTGTTTTTTTCAATATGAAGAATTTAGAATTGGGAATTAACATTTTTCAATCAGTCCAAAGCGTTAATCACACTAAATCATCTCAACAAATAAATTTAAGCATTTCTGAAAAGCTGCAGTAAACATTAATTTTCGTAAATCTATATATCCGTTAACTGATTTTTTTACATCTAAAATCATTATTGTAAACATTTATATTATGAAACTATTTGATGTACTGAATTACTTATAGCGAAATGCGATTGATATTAAAATGCAGAAATAAAAAACATTTCTTCAGTCTATTACTATGACCAACAACTATGAAAATGAAGGTGGATAAAGAAAAAAAGAAAAACTCAATTATTTTTAATATATTTCATTTTCTGTTTTCTAAAAATTCTTTGTACCAAAAACTGTTAAAAACAAACACTGTCATGAATTTCAATTAAATATTTGAACCCGCATACATACAATGTTTCAATTGTACGCTATCTTCTTAATTGTTCTCTGAATGCTTTTTTCAATATGAAGAATTTCGAATGGCGAATTAACATTTTTCAATCAGTCCAAAGCGTTAATCACACTAAATCATCTCAACAAATAAATTTAAGCATTTCTGAAAAGCTGCTGCAAAATAATTTACACACCCAACTAAAATTACTGCTCCAGCGATTTTTCGCCAACAAGCTCCCACGAAATTAGAGGGTTTAAACAGCGAGAAAGTGTAATTTTTAATGGCAAGTCAGAGAAGAGAGAGAAAGAGAGAAGTAATAATCACTCATTCCTTTTCCAAATAATCGTCTTCCACTGTTTTTGTTTTAGGAGTAGTCATTAAAATGATGGATAACATGGAATTGCAAAGTATCTTCACGTTTGACTTAATGACGTTGCCGAATAGCTTCGCAATTCCTTTTTAAGGATTGCGTTTAACTTTGTTTTAAGGGGAGTGTTATATAAATATGTGGAAATTCTGTGAATCAACTTAAATGCTTGGAACGCTAGGTTCTCGGAATTATTTAGAATATAGGTTCGTAAAGGTATTTTAAAAGGAATTTTTAATTGCACCACTGAAGAGATAGGTAGTAAAACGTTAAGAATTTAGGATATCGGTAAAAAAAATTTGCGAACTCTTGATTTGTAAAAAATCAAAACTTCTCAAAATACGTATGTGAATCAATATTATTAATTTGAATTTTATTTTCATTTCAAATTATAGAGAAACTAAATTAATTTATATTAATGAAACTAATTTGTCACTTAATTATGATTTTTTATTGTAATTTACCTTTTAATTTTCTCAAGTATAATTTACTACTTTAGAGTAAGTCAATTTTATAATGCCATACTTCATTACTGTTATTTTTCCAAGACTCTACCAATTTTATTTAACGAGTAGTGTTATTCCATTTAATAACATTTAAATTGCTAACTTTATTAACTATATTTTCCTAAATTAGTCAATAATAAATTTATTAACAGATTTTTCTTGGTATGTAATACTCGGAATTGCTTATTATAAGTAAATATTAACTCTCTATTTTTTAAGTGTGTGGTTATTTTAAATGATGTTATGTATAAATCTTGCTTGAATTTATTATGAATTCACGTATTAAAATGGGAAAAGTTGATTTGTTGGCGATATTTCGTTTATATAATTTAAATTATAAAACAAATTTTTATTAAATGACGTTTTGAATGATAAAAAAAAAACTGATTATAAGAAACTATGATTATTTTTGGTTATTCAATATTTAGTATATAATAAGAGGTCATCACCTGGATTTAATTTATATATTTATGAGACTATAATAAATGTCTATATATCTAAGACTGTCCCTATACTTTAGGACTGTCTGTATATCTAATTTAAATCGCTATTCGGATACTATTAAAAAGTATTTTCTTGTTAAATTCCAAAATAAAATGAAAGAACAGAAATAGGAACAATTTTTGTATTGGAATTGATAAAAACAACAAAAGTCTATTAGTATTTTAATTACAGAAAATGATAAAGGTGACATTTTAGACAAATGATACAGCCTATGATTTTGTATTGATACAAATCACTTTATGAAAAATATATTACTAATATGCTGTTCGATATTTAATTAATGCATAAATAATATATTGTAAAAAGATAACATATAAACATAATCTAATCTTTCAGGTGAACACTAAGTTGAAATAAAAGCGCAACTCACGAAGATTTTTCAGAATAGGAAGAAAATTTGTATGCAATGTATATGCGTTGAAAAAAATCAAATTGAACTAAATATTTATGCTGGAGGTACAGCAATAAACATATAGTGAACCAAACAATAAGACGTTGAACCACGTGTAACCCTTATGTAAGCTGTTTTAAAGCTTGTAATTAATTCTCAATTTTTTTAATGTGATCTTTCGAGATTTCTTAGTAAACTCTCAAGAATTGTTGAGTTAGAATGACGAGATCCTGGGACTGTTGGAGGCCTCTACTCTTTAGACCCCAAATGGGTTTTATTGTCGAGGAGTTATCTAATTATTGTGAATTATCTCGCCACGGATGGATTTGACAACCAAGAAGAAATTCAGTAGGATGACCAGAAGTTACCCCTCTTGCACTATAGCCTGGGATGCCGTGAAAGAAATACGTACACCAGATTATAATTTACTGTTTTCGGGATAGGCGGCAAAGGAGGACAGAAAGTAGCCATCAGTTGAACCTCCAACTGCTGTCCTGCACTTTAGAAGACTATGAGATTAATGTTCCAACCAGTCCTGCATTTTAAAAGGAACTGTGAGATTAATGTTCTAACCAGTCCTGCACCATTTTAAACGCTTTTATTCTTGGGCATTGATAAGGGGTATCCCCTGTGTAGATGCCCTTACGGAGGTATGGATAACAATCAAAGGCATCCAACAATAATAGAACGAGCACCTACCGTCACTCAAAAATATTGGGATACAATACAAATTCACAAGATTTTATCATAATATGTAACTTAAATATACAAATGAAATAAAGAAAAGATGTATATCACATTTTGATAAATGCAAATCATAGTAACTCAAACCAAATTCATACATTAATGCAATTGTTATTACAATTTAAAGTAAAAGAAATCAAGTCAGAAAATGTACTCAAAAAAAAGTATTGCACCTTGTCTAATAAATTAAAAAAAAAAATTTTAACTTAATAGTTAATATTTTATTTGGTCATCCTTGCACTTTATGAGCTCTCGCAGTCTATTTGGCATGGATTTGATTAACTTTCAACAAAAATGATCCGTTGATCTTGGACCACTCTTCGATCAGAAGTTTTCTTAACTCCTGCTTGTTCGAAATATGGAGTCTATTATTTTTTTTTTACTACAAATAATCACACTAATATTTAGTGGGAATAAGGTCTAGACACTGGACAGGGTTCTTAATCTCACCACGACAATGGTAGAGGACCCATAATTTGCAAATATCAGCAGCAGTTATTCATTTCTAAGTCATAGGAATTACAAACAAGCACATAACTTGTTTAAAATGTTGAATATCATCAAAGTCATAGGAGTCATGCACATATTTCAGGTTGCCGACACATATATACATTAAAAATATTGGAATTTATACTAATTAAATTATCATTAATAATTAACAGTATTGGTCATTTTTTCTGAACGATTTTCATATAATAAAAAATTAAAATAGTGAACGTGATCGAGTTTTAGTTAAAAATAAGGTAGAACACTTAAATATTAGAAATATATTTTATTCAATGTTTCTCATTTATTGTAGATAGGAAGATTTTTCTCAACAATGCATTGGCTTAGCACATGGTTCTTATCTGCGTATAAACATACATCAATTTTTATCCCTACGATATTTATTCAGGACATATTTTATTATAATATTTCGCTAAAAAAGTTGATGCGGGTTTTGCTAAATAATTCATTATTGCTCTTGTATCTTTGGATGTTTGCGAGTATCACATGTTTGTGAACACAGGTTTTAGACATGGATATTAAGAAAATCAATAAATAAAAACAATTTGGCTAATCACGTTTGCTCTTCTATTAAAAAAATCAAATTAAACGCTAAAACAGTTATTACATTAATGAAATATCATGCATCAAATTTTCGATTTTATTTTATTATTTTTTTTTTTGTGTGTGATCCGTGGCCTTTATAAATGTGTTTTTATCCTGTTTGTTGCTGCTTCTTATTGACTACTGCCTTTTGATATTGTGTTCTTCTTAGGGTTTACCCATAATTGCCTGCATCATTCAATGGTGACATAACTCAGACTTAAATGTTAGCTAATAGTAATCCTCACCCTACTAATAGACAATTCTACTTTCTTTAAGTCAATGCCACATTCTTTCAAATGGCGTTATATGCTCATATTTTGCATGAAACCACAACCAATGGATTCAGAGTAGAAAAACAAATTGAATTGAAGTATTGCTTTTGAACTGGAATTTCTCATTGCTTAAACGCCATCCTGATGCTGAGTTGCGAAGGTTTAGAATTCCAGATATTCATTCACTCAAATTTAATCATTCGCAAATCGGAGGTATTTGCATACTCATTGCACTAAATGTTGTTGCAATGAGATAAACCTATTTGGTCGACCTTTTTTCTTTTATTAAGTGTATTGTAAATTTTTTTTCAACACAATATATTTTAATTACTGCAATTACGTTGATTAGATTTTCAGACAGAAACATTAAGACTGAATCTAATATATCTTCTTACTTCAATTAAAAATTATATTCAAGTAAATAGCTGTTAAATATTTCAGAATTACGAGAATCGTAATGAATTACATTTTACTTTCTAAACAGATCAACAGAATTAAATATTAATAAAACGAACCCCAAGATAGAATCTTTATCTTCACACAAATCAATTATACTTAAGCGTTTAATTATACTATTAAAGTACAACTAATCCTCTTCAAAAGAAGATTTCCATTGGGATTATTTTTACATTCCCAACTTCATTTAATTACATCAGCTTGAATTTAACTAATCTTACTCCCACCCCTGAAAAACTAGCAACTAATTAAGAGTACAGCATGTTCATTTAAGTATCAGGTTAATAGATAATGAATACTGTAGAATTTGAATGCTGTTCGGCGAGTAAGGTATTGATTGTGAGCGAATTCAATTGTAGGTGTGGCTTTGCCTAAGTAAGCTCTTGGGATTTGTGTTTCTTGCAGCCACACGGATTACAATGCACGAACCTTTCATTGCGATTCAAAGGCTCTCGGTCTTTTTTTAATACATCAAAAGTGACTTTCATTCCCAAAGCAGGTCATTAAATGCATCAACTAAATGTTGTCCTAATTAGAAGGAACTGCAATACCAAGTAAAACGCTTTTTAGGATTTAAATTCCAACAGCATGTTTGTACCCTAAAATGTAAAAAAAATGAATATTTTGAATTTACATAACTATTTTTTTCTTTTTGTTTCATGGTTTCTAGGATTAATATCCCTTGCAAATTGTGATTATAGAACAGTTTTAAATTTCATCTACTTTATTGCAGTTTGTTTATTTTGTGTTCTTTCTTTCTGCAATTTCTGTTGGAGGTTTTCCAAGAATAGCAGTAACCGATTTATAGACAAACAAATATTATTTTTAAAATTTTATTGAGTAATAAATTGTTTTCGGCTTTTTATTTTTGTAATTAATTGAAATATACTGCTCAAAAAAATTAGAGGATATTATGATTTTGGGAATAAACTGCAGATGAGGAAATATTTGGTGACTGATTTATGTTGTGTAGGTGCTGTAAGATATAAGAAAAGAATAAGATGCAAAGAAAAGGAATAATTAAACTTTATTGACGATATTTGTCGGTAAACAAAAACAACGTACATTTGGTGCATGTTATACAAACGAACTAAAAATTTATTTTTTGTATACAAATTCAAAAAAAATAACACTACCCGTTATTGAAATATTCACAATAATTTCAATAACGGGTAGGGTTTCCTATACATTAGTTGAGCACGATGCGGCCTGGCGATATCATCCATGAGAATAAAATCATGAATGATTGCTGCAGCGTGAAGGACAACAATATGTCTGAGGATCTCATCCTTATATCGCTGAGCAGTAAGTGCTCTATTTCTGGTAATGTGTAGGTAGGTGCTGCCATTGATAGAAATACTGGCTCAGATCATCACTCCGCCCCCGACAAATCGAACACTTTCATGCACAAATGCAGAAGTATTCTGTGCGCCAGGCTTTTTCAAATGAGAATCCGTCTAGTTTCAGGTTGTACACTAAAGCGGGATTCGTCCGTGAAGAGCATGTTGTGGAGCAACATTCTCATCTCGTCTCTATCTGAGATATCTGAGAGATCTAAAAAGGCTTTTACGTTTACCATTTTGGTAAATAAGTAACTTTAAAAGCTTTACGGTAATAATATTTGTTGACAATAATTAATATTTTATAAAATCTGTATATATTATTTATTAAAAATGTAGCGACTTCGTTTCATTAATTTTATTACTTAACTTTTAAATAATATCAAGTGCAAAAGAAAACACTTGCATTTTCTTGAAAGTTTAGACGTAGGTTTCAAAAGTTTAAATTGTATTTCAAAATTTAAGGAGTTCAAAAATAGAGAAGACACTATAACAAACATCCAGAAATCCTCAATTTATATGCCTATAAAGGGAATTTAAAAAAAAAACAGAATGTGTTTGTTTAACTTTGAAAAGAATGAAGTTTGTCTTATGAATAAATAATACCAATTAAAGATAAAAAAACTCAGTTTTGTGAGAAAAAGCGCCAGAATATATAGATTAAAAAATGCATGTTTAACTTTTTCATGCTAGTGGTTGTGGTTTGTTCAAAGTATTATCAAATGTAAAACGAAAAGAACATTTCGTGTTCAGAAAAACATGTCCCTTACCTAATTTCCTTAACTTCTTCAGGTATGCTGGCAGTAATGCATAAGTTTAGACTTGTTAAAATTAAAATTATTCAAACCTGTAAAAATTAAAAACCATTCAAAAATTTATTTATTCAATATAAAATTCCTTAACAGGAAAAAACAAATAATTATTGTATATCCCAATTGATATTTCATTGTACGTAACAACGATAACTTGTAAATATCTTAACTTTAGACTGTTCAGATCCTAAAATAAAAAATGAAACTTAAAAAAATTCTTGAATATGTTAAGATAGAGATTCTTTAAGACAAACTCGCTACATTTTTTAACTCGCACACTCAATAATTCTTCTACACACAAATCTATTATAACAACTCTTAATATGGTTTAAAAAATTCATTTACTTTAACTTGTGTCTTAAAAATTCATTTATTTTAACAATTTCCTAAAATTCAGTAACCACTCCATCAAATTTATATAACAATATCACAAAATTACAATTTCTTTTTTCTCTTTATCATATGTGGTACCTCTACATGTATGGATAAACCAATAAAAGATGTTCTTTAGTCTTTTTAAAATCACTTCTAACTCCATCATGGTAGACTTATACAGATGCATTATCACAATAAACATGTTTTAACATTTTTAAAATCTTTAAGTTACATCTCTTCTATAGTCTTCTCTTCTAGCTTTGATTTTAATGATATCTTTACCGACATTCCTCTTAAAAGATTGTAAAGTACTTTAAATTCAGTGTACCACGACTATCAGAATATTATAAATGTAAACTTCGGCTACTGGATAAAAACTGTAGTCTATGAATTTTCAACAAATGTATTTACAATAACCAGAATCTTAAAATCATAAATCATTTTACAAAGCAAATTAATGTGTATGATCAAATTGTTTTCAACCATCTAAAATGTCCAAAACTTTGTCAACACATTTATCCAATATAGTTTATTTTATAAAAAAAAATAACCTTCAAGCTGATTTTTTTCACATCAACATTAATCTATCATCCTGTCTACTTCCCACAAATTAATATATTTGACAAAAGTAAAGAATTCCACATACTATCAACAGATTTACACGCTGTAATTTCAATATTATTATCAAAATACACCGCAATATCATCATTAATCAATTATTCAGAATTAACTTTATCTGTAACAGCACTACTTTTAAATAGCAACACAGAAAAATACTTAAGAGTAATCATTGAAAAATTCTGTTTTAGAAGCATTTTTACGCCACTACTTTTTAATCTATAAAAACCCAGCTCATAATTGTAAAACTTTTCTCCATAGTTTGCAATTTCAACCACTTCTCCACACTTTGAGGTTTTCTCTCGTATTCTTCAAATAGAAAATCAACTCCATTAATTTGTACATAGTCATTCCTCTTTCCTAAACTGTTAATTATCAGGAACCACTACAGCAGGCAATAACTCTTCCTCACACTCAGATACTCCACATATACAAATTACTGATCAAACTGTCTCCCAATTACTCGCTTAATGGACCTATTATTGCAAATAGTCATTATGTTCTGTCACGTGACTCGATTTTTACTATATAATGCATGATATATTGCCATATTGTTTTCCTTCTGTACTCTACCTTATCGACTCTAAACGGAAGATTATCCTGTCTACTACATGTTTTCTAAATATACAATGCAAGTAAATCTTACACATTAATAATCAGAAACGCAATATATGGAATACATAATAAAATTGAACATTTTAACTTTAACTAATTACAGCCTGAGTAAAACTTTAAGGCCAGTAAAAATTTTGAGAAAAATGTAAAAGGAAATAAAAGGGATTCAAATAATATTAATTATTAAAGTTCATTGATAAGAAATAAATGCTATAAACATAATTTGTAAATACATAATTATGAGAAACATGTCGTTATTTACAAAGTTAGTATTTCTGCCTGAGTAAAAACTTAAGGCCACCAGTCATTTTTTAAAAATAAATATAATATAATCGTGTAATACCATTGCAACTACTAGCTTGTAACAACGCTGCAATTTTCATATTTGTCATACGTTTCTTCGAAGTATTGGTGATCTTTGTGAAGAGGGCGAAGGGTAAGAAATTAACTGATCATGAAAGAGGACAGATCGAAGCTTTGTCTTCAACAAGAATGAGTAGTCGTGCTATTGCGATAAAGATAGGAAGATCAAAGACTGTAGTCAACAATTTTTTAAATTTGAAAGACAATTATGGTAAAAAGAATACTGGGGGAAGACCTAAAGCTTTGTCCTCGCGTGATGAAAGAAGAGTTTGTCAACTTGCATCTACTGGAAAGTACTCAACCAGGAAACTGATTCCGACAACAGGTTTAAAAGTTTGTCAAAAAACGATTTATAACACAATTAGAAAGTCTGGAAGGTACACTTATACAGCAAAATTGACTAATCCGCAGTTACTGCAGAGACACAAAATAGAGCGTTTGAACTTTGGCCAGAAAGTCATGACCTGGGACAACCAATGGATAGAAATGATTTTTTCTGACGAAAAAAAAAAAATGGAATTTGGATGGACCAGATGGCTGGAATTTTTACTGGCATGATATAAGAAATGAAAAAGAAATATTCTCCAAGCGCCAATTAGGTGGAGGGTCTGTCATGACTTGGGCTGTTTTCCTTACAATGGTGTGGGCTCAATTGCATTCGTTTTCAGGTAGAATGAATTCACAAGGATACCAAAATGTCCTAACAAATCATTTTTTGCCAAAATGCTGAATGTTTTGCTGGAGAAAATTGGAAATATCAGCAAGACAATGCACCGATCCATTCGAGTAACAGCACAAAAAAATTGGTTCTAAGTCAACAATGTTGAAACTGTGAAATGGCCAGCTAGATCACCTGACCTTAACCCAATCGAGAACCTTTGGGCTGACTTAGCAAGAAGAGTTTTTATGCAAATGGGAGACATTTTACATCAACAACAGAGCTGAAATCTACTATCGAAGATGAATGGTATAAAACCGACCCCACCCTTTGTCAAAAACTCGTTTCATCTATGAAAACAAGAATATTTGAAGTAATTCGAAGTAATGGCTTCTACACAACCTTCTAAGAATTTGTAATTTTTCTTATATGTTATTTTCTATGTTGGCCTTAAAGTTTTTACTCGGGCTCAAATATTCATCTGTGTGTTCTGTAATATTTTCTAATAATAAAATATTTGCAAATTAATTTTCTACTTTTTTACTTTTATTTAAGCTCAATAATTATCAATCAAATGGTATTTTTAATTCCTCAGTTTAAATGTTTCCATTTTCTCAAAAATGTTTACTGGCCTTAAAGTTTTTACTCAGACTGTATATGAGATTTGTTCTAAAACTTAGAATGAGTGACGTACATTGATAATTCACATAATGATACTAAAAATTATAATTGTAATTAATGAAGTCTAATTAGTTGTAACTTTCCGCTGACGAATGTTTGCAGTTGTAGATCAGGTTTACTAGTGGAAGTTATCAGTAGCGACTTCAAATGCTCATCATTAACCTGGACCTGTAAATATTTTTCACACAAGTAAGTAGTTACGAAAACAGATAAAACCATGAACAAATTTATGCAACTGATAAAACTGTGCAATGGAAGACACTTCTAATATTTAAGCAATGAGTTTAAATATTTTTATTTCAATACATAAAAATTAATAATTTCCATTTGAAGTTCTGGATCAAGGGTTTCTATGCCGGTGTTAAAAATATTTTCGAAAACTCTTGATGTCATTAGGACTTGCATCAAAATCTAAAAAAAAAAAAAGCGACTTAAAAATTATTTTTAATGCACTAAAATTTCAATAGCAAAATCAACCGGAAATTGAATCCCAGTTTGAATATTTGGTCTGTATTAAAAATAGGTGAAAAATTTTTTGTTCAATTGGGATTGAAACGAATTTCTTTTGTCAAAGAACGTAATTTAAATGTATAAATCAGGCAGTAGCTGGTTTTCTTTTTGTAATTTTGAATTAAGACCAATCACATATTTAGTTAAATCTATATAAAATGATAACGTCCATAGCCATTTATTGTTTCAGAACTCAGACAAAAGACGATTTTTTTTCAGTCAAGAAAATTACTAATATTTCTGGGAGCTCAAAAAAAAAATCATGTTAGAATTTTCCCACAGTTGAGCCAGCGAATTACGGTATATTATGGTAAATTAATTTCTCCATTCTCTTCAATAAACTCGCGGAAGGCTTGAGCGTATATGATCTGAAATAATTAACAGCTGACATAAATGGCTTTAAAACTTCTGACATATCCAAGCACTTTCCACACAAAGACTGCTGATTAATGATGCAATGTACGATTAATGGTTTTGAACCACCGTCATTTTCTACTGTCTTTGATACTAGACCAACCACATCTATATCTTTCAACAAATGATTTTGTGGCCATCTGTAGTTATACACTTTAATTTTTCCGTTGTTTTTTCAACATCATTTTGACCCTCTTTAAAAATAACTTCTCCAGTGGACATGCCGTAAAAGCTATGAACGTCATGAAACTCATATTTTTATCTACGTCTCCATTAAAAAGTAACACCTGAACAGTATCTAAAATATCTGTTGACTCATCCAAGACTAAAGAGAGCCTCTTTAAATGTCGATTTTTGTCAAGAAATTGAGTTGCTATACTTTTTGCAATTCCATCTATTCTTCAAGCTTACAGTGTTTGTTGACAAAATGATGCTTTAAAATAATTTAGATTTTTCTAAACACATTTCTTCTGTTCCTTTATTCATGCCATCCTTGTATGATTCGCCATCAATAAATAAATACTTCCCATGTTTCGTTAATGAAAGGATCACGTGGAAATCAGTACTAGTTGCTGGTTCCTGTTCTACAATTTCTTTCTTAAAGAAAACCTTTTGAGATTTCAATCTGGGTTTCAAAGATTAATATTTTTGTAATGGTATGATATATGTAAACTTCGAGTAATACTCGGGGACTTAGTCTCGTTATAACGTATCATATTGTATTCTTTAAGGACTGATATTGTTCCATGGCAAATTAAATACATTACCTTATTACTTCACTTAAAAATGAAACATTGGTATCCCCATTGCTCTTTAAATGTTCTGCACTCCTTCATTATGTTTCGTTTCTTTTCCATATTTATACAAATCCACACAAATAAAATTATGTATTAATCCCTCAAAACTCAAAATTTGGAACTATCCAACTCTCGACTGACTTCCGTTTCTGCACTACATGTCCTCAAAACATATTCAAAAGCACTGGAATCTTCCAGACAAGCGACCTTGCAGGAGAATATTCTCATAACATGTTCTAATTATTCTATTGATTATAAAATGGCCCTATATACTTCGACTAACCAAGCATAATTGACGTTTTGCTTAATTTCGCTACTCTCACAAGATGGTGCTGTGTCATTGTAGCGCATGAAGACATCTCTGCTGCCATGACGTTTCCTTGACACTTAACCGTAACTACCAACCGAAACAGGTGTCCGTTCGCAATTTCAATTGCACCTTATGGGCGTATGCACGGAATTTATGGCCGTATTTCCACCCATAGTGCACACGCACATAAGTTCCTAAACACGTAATTTAAAATTACCATATGCTGATATGATTAGCTAGCTACGTTTAAGCTCTTGGGACATGGTGTATGAGTCAATGTGGCCCTTGCGACATGGTGTAGGTGTCAGTGTGGCCCTTAAGATAAATAGTTTGGACATCTCTGGTTTATAATATCCTGAGTGTACGTATTCCTTGATAAAGTAATTCTCAGGGAGTTATAATTAATTTCTTGGTTGTAATGAATTCTAATTGGGTTTTACTAATTTATTTTGGGTTCTACTGATGTCCTACTCAACTTGTTTCACACTTTAGTTATTGTATGTTTTCCATAAATAATTGTTTTCTTTTTTTATCTACGAGTGCAGTTCTAGCCCCTTCACCCTTTTACCGTTTGTGTGATTTTCAGTTTCATTACTGCAGCTTATGCACACTATGAATCTTGAACAATTTCTTTTTTTTTTTTGTATGGTCTAAATGTGAGGTATCTTTGGGTTTTTGTATTGCGAATGTTACAATGGTTTTGTTATACAATCGGATTGCATTTCTATGACACACTTAATATTTTTCGTGTAGGGAATACTGCAGTTGCTTTTGTTATGCGAAGTGGACGTGTTTCTAATTTATTCTTTGACATTTCTTTTTCAATTTTTCATTGAAATGTTTTGTTCTTCATAAATATATATGTAGAATTATAACAATTAAAACATTCAACAGTGTCGACAGAAACATACTGAATCTTATGTGTTATGGGTACAAAATGTCAAATCTTTTTTCTTTTCATGTCATATTGAAATGCCTCACAATTCTCTACAAAATGGATTATATCTTGAGTTATGTCGACTATATATATATATATATATATATATATACGTGTATGTGTGTGTGTGTAAGTATTGGTAGGAATAGGATGCTCGATTTTCACTATATACTTAAAGGATAAAAACCAATATTACTTTCTTGCCGGCCCAAAATATATAAACAACGAAACCCTTCCCTAAAAGAAATGGAGATAATTACGGAGTCTAATCTCCAATGCACTAAAGCTGCTAACTCAGGCTTAGGAAAAATAATTGCAGAAAACTTGCAAAAATTTTAATCAAAAAAGAGAAGATTCTCCATCATCCAACTTTCATTTAGCTTTTTCTAAGCCAGGCGGTTCTCCACATCTTATTTGTTCGTGGGATAGGTTAGAAAACCTTTCATTTTTAAGTTGGTCTGTACGTCTATCAATTGCCAGAAACCCCTTAACTGATTTTTAATAACCTTGAACATATCTACCACTTAATAAGGCAAGACTTTGCAGATATTATTTAAATTTCTAAGAAATAAGTGCATGTATTTAAATTATGACCTTCCTTAACGTGAAAATTACAATGTGATTTGCTATTATATGTAAATGAATGTAATGAAATTCAAATAATAGAAGCTAACAGATTTTCCAATGAAACGAAAAACTTACCGATTACAATGAAGAGGAATTAGAGAGTCAGAAATTAGTATATTTCTATATTTAGGCTTAATTTCTGCATTTTTAGGCTAAACCCTTCGGTAATTCTGAATTTTAATGTACCTTTTGTAATACTGTCCATTTTGGATACAGCAACTTTTAGCACGATAATTGCTTAGGATGCTAACTTCTTTTAATTAAAATTTAGTTAGTTGTTTGATTATATATATATATATATATATGTGTGTGTGTGTTTAATAACACATCAAAAATAGTATACTTATTTCAGATTTTTAGTGTACATCATATTCTTGATCCATATTTTTGAGTTTCTGAAGTCGTTGAATATGTTCAGAGAATACTTAGCTATTTCTTCTACAGCAAATGATTTCAAAAATTTATCTTAGTCATTTAATGACCATTTCTCTTCTAGTTTTTTAAGGATATTTTCCCATGATTTCCATTGTTGATCCAATCGTATTCAATCTTTTCCCCTACAATTTATTCATTTAGCTTTTTGGTTATTTGAATGATTGCCAGCATCCTTTATTTCTTGAAACATAAAATATGTGAGTTTATATTTATTTTTTTGCCGAAGTATTCGTATAAAGACAAGCATCGGTTAAAAAAACAATAAAATAAAATTCTTTTGCCCCAAATATTTAACAATACTGCTTCAAATTAATCATAACTTTATTTTTGATTGCATACTTAGTTTTGATATTCTTTAATGATGTTGTTTGTTGTAGTCTTATATGTCTTTAGAAGAACAAAGAAACACCAGGTAACGTTTTCAAATATCAGGTTAAATGCATCACAGACATGTATCACAAATGGTTTAATCAACTCCATAAATTCAGTAAAAATCAATTAAAGAAAAGTTTTAAAGATGATTAGTATGAAACTAAAATATGATTAAGAAACCAAATTTTAATTTTACTGAGAAAGCAAGCCTTTACCTAATTATTGTTGAAAAGTTCTTATTTAAATAATGCTTAAATTCTAATACAAAAAAAAAAAATGTTTAAAAAAATATGAACTATATTTCATTTTCAAACAATGATACACGAAGAAAATGAGTTTTACTTGTCGATATGATTTAGATTTCTAAGAAACAAGAATACGAAATTTAAATATGACCTTCCTTAACATGAAAATTAAAATGAGATTTGCTGTTATACAACTGTGATGAAATTCAAATAAGAAAAGCAAACAAGCTTTTCAATAAAGCGAAGAAACTTGCTGATTACAATGAAGAAAAACACGCAATAATTAGAGACTCTGAAATTAGTAACTGCGAAAATGCATACAAAGGCGTTGTTCTGGTAAGAATAGAAATTGGTAGTTTTTGATTAGAAAAAGGAGAACGCTCTTTTCATGAGAGTGTGGAAGTAATTAAATTCACTGAAAAAATTACACTTGAAAGCAGTAACAATTATGATTTGATACATTAATCTAAACGAAAGGAATTAAATAATATATTTAATACTGTAGTAAATATTCCGTAAACTTAAATAAAAGGAGAGGTTTAGTTTCTACATAAATTATGCCATATATTAGTATCATAAGGGACATATTAGAGTCATTAGACTTATAATCATTAGCACAATATTTAGTGTAAAAGTAAGAAAACAGTAGTTATATTAAATCAAGAAAAGGGGATTTATTTTATATTTAAACCTGGCATAAGTATACCCAATATCTTAAAAATAACTATGCACCAATGATAACGTTTTGTAGCAAAAAGGATAGTGTTCAAATCCAATGTTTTGCATTGTTTTTGAATATATTAATTTCACAATTTGCTATATAATTGCTCCAGTTTAAAATGCTAATTTTCCGTATAGCAAGGATTTTTATAACCCGAGTTAGAGGTTTTACAATGTATTGCACTACCTAGCGCAACTCAAGATTTGCGAAAATTCTCTGTAACTCTGTGTTAAGGTGTATACATTTGAGTTAGAGGTTTTACAATGTATTCCAATTATTTTATTTTTGTTTACTTATTTGAGTGCACACTATTTCACAAGACTATCATTGGTTGATTTTTTTCTATTATATGTAATGAACAATAATAAATACTAATGATACAATAATAAATCTAATGATACAATAATAAATAAAAATAATGAATAAGAAGTATTTAAAGAATTTTTTTTATTTATAAAACCACTTGAAATTTCATTTGCTGAGATTTTAATTTTCTCAATAATTTTGTTTAAAAGAATTTATTTTATTTATCACTTGCAGTAAAGCATCTTGTTCATTATTTACTAAAATTTTGCTATACAAACTGTTATTAAATTAACTTAATTTATATGTGGGCAACGACAGTATTTTTCTTTATAATAGTCCAACTAATCTAAACAGTCCAGCAGAATACAATAATGGCCGAATAGGACTCTCCTATATTAACGGTCTAATGAAACACTCCTGCATTATCTGTCCAATAGAATACTACAGTGAAAGCGTTCAGCATTCCTGTTTCAATTTATTGTGATGGGCTTGAGTTTAAATGGCTGTTATGTATTATCTTACTACACACGTTTTACTGTGAAAATATATTCATTTAAAAATGTTTTTCTTAAATTAATTGAAAATGGTATGAATTTTATATACTAAATTGATTTTACATAAAAAATCATTAAAAGACATATTTTTGTTGATAATTGAGGAATTTTTAAATATGAATAATATATCCTAATATTAAATTAAATATCGTAAACCCTATAGCTAGCAACCTGATCTTTCCAAAACCTTGTTAATGGAAATGTTTTAAAAATAATAGAGCATATAAGACATTCTACAAAAGTATTTATTTAAGCAAGGGCCATGATGGTGGAGTACTAGCGCTCTGGCGCTCGGTGCCACAGGTTTCGGATTCGAGTCCCGGCAGTGCCCCGGTTGTTTGTAGTGGTTCTGAATCCACTTTAAACTGTAGGTCCCGGTCTAATAAGACTGTAGAGTGTTGGGCGTAGGTATGACAACCCCACCCTGTAAAAAGTTAACATCTCCTGTCCAGAAATCTGGCAGCAAGAAGACGGCCTTGACCTACCATGGAGCTGTTTCGTCACTGATACTGATTTATTTAAGCAAACAACTCATTACTTCACCGCAAAAATTTGTGTTAAAATATTGTTTTTAATAATTTCAGTATTTTTAATTTAATGCCTACTAAAATTTTAAGAATTCCTTTATTAATTATTCTGTAGAAAAGGACGAAAACAATTTCGTATTAGATAATTTTATAAATAACTAATGACCTTTTATTTTTAATTCAATTTTCTATTACTTTTTCAATTTTTACAATTTTCCATGTTTTAGCATTAAAACCAATTATAAATCAATTGGAGTTAATTATTATATAATTTATATAACAGATACTTTTAAGTTAAAAATTCATTGTACTTCATATTTACTGATAATGGAAACTTTGATGAATCTTTCCATCATAGGATATTCAATTTAGTTTTTAAATTCATAAGGTGAGCTTTTTTTAACATACATAACAAAATTGAATTCAGCTTTTTATAAAATGAAATCACATACAGAGAAAAGAAATGTCATCTTGTGTTGCGAGACAAGTGATTGAAGACAGTTCAATGATAGATACCTACAGTTAAGATGGGTGGAGGACTCTATTTCAAGTATATCACCAATGACAAATGGAAAAGTGTCTATCTGTAACAAATGATTTCATGAAGATAGACGGATGTTGGTTAAAATGTCAAATTTATTTCACTTTTTGTTTAAGAGATTCTTTTTTGGTACAACTCTCAACTTTGATTATGCATCGATAACAATTGTAGCATGAAAAATAAACAGTTTGCATATTATGCTAAAAACTTGAAGATGAATGCATAAAAAATATTCGTTTCTGAAATAGGATGCTAAATCAAAAATAATATGAAAAAAATATATTTTCCTTGTTTAGGTATTCAATACATTTTAACTTTTATATTTTTCATGAATTAGTTATTAAACCTAAATAGTATGTCTCTTACACATTATTATAACAATGTTTAAAAGCAATTTTGAGAAATTTTTAAGCATAAAATATCTTCTACTTCATATTTACTTAATCCAGACAATTAATTACTGTAATACTGTTTGACCTAAGCACTAACTTTTAAATATTCACCTGATTTTTATTAGATAATCAAAGATATCAGAGATGGAGTAAGTAAATATGAAATAGAAGATATTTTATATTATTTTTCTGATGAGATATACATAAAAATAAATAAAATTATATACATGTAGCTCAGTTTCGAAAATTTTCTTTCTTTCTTTATTTATTTTTCTTTCTTTCTTTCTTTATTTATTATTAGGAATATTTAATGATAAAAACAATATGCGCATTGCTTTGCTTTTAATTTAAAAACCAAAGAGCTGTTAAAAATATAAATATGAGTTAAATTAAATTCTAATTTTAAAAACAAACAAAGTTAAATTTTTAAAACAAAAATGAATATTTTCGGAGAATTTTACACGAGCCAAACATTTAAGATTCATTCCATTCTTCTATTTAGATTAAAAAATAATATTTTGTACCTTTCTCCTGCGTAAAAATTTTCCCAATATCTGAGTCCCATAAACAATATCTCTACTTACCAAAAAATTATATTGCATCATTTATCATTACCTCTTTATAGAAAGCGACTTCTGTAATATCTTTTTTTTCCGCGGAATACATGTCCCAGAATCATAACTCCCAATCTCCGCAATTTTAATCAAACCTATCTTCTATTTCCCAAATCTGTGAGGCCCTTTCCCGAATTCTAAGCGATATTTGCAAAATGGTAAGCAATATTACCGCATATCTCGAGCTCTAATAGCACTTACGCTACATGGAGAATGCCCCAAACGTTTCACTGCTCAGTTCCGAAGGCCCGGGTTAAAATAGTTTCTTCTCCCCCAGTCATTAGCATGTTTGGACTGCAGTGTGTGAGCAGGACTAATTACCTATCTGTCTTCTACAACACGCCCATTCTGGAACCATATTCTCTGACTATAGGGCAGTTATCTTGCATGGGAAGCATAGGCCTGGCGATTATCTATAGCGATGCTGTCGAGACTTAGAAAGCTTTCGAAGACTGAATTGACTACACTGGGGAATATCTGAGAACAATTTAAAGGAAATGTGATGTTTGACTCTTCCAGTAACGGACAACTCTGGGTGGCGAATTTGTCTTGTCTTCGTCGCTCCTTCAGCTGGTTGATCAATGTCGCGACCCTCATGCTGTCTGGACAGCTGCGGCGATGTGGTTAATGAAATTAAACGGGCAGTCGGAGATGTACCTCTAATGTCAACTGTTTTGACAGTAGTAAGTGGGTATGGAGGTTGAAGTGGACAGTTGACCACCAAGCAATGACAGCGCAGATTTTCGAGTTTTCCGTAATTGAAGATAGTTTGGTATTTAATTAAGTATAATAAAACAGTTAAAATGTTATTGATTAATAAAAGACAATAACTGCGATTATAATTAAACGAGGAAAATATTGTAATCTTTAATGTTCGAATAATTAATTATGAGTTTTAAATAAAGTTTAAATAGCAACTTCAGCATGTTTTTAATAATACTGACATATATAATTTAATTATCACTATTATACGTATCTTATATATCTGTTATTATACATCTTGTATTTCTATTATTATATATTTTGTATTTCTATTATTATTTATTTTTATATCACTATTGTAATTATCATATACGTATCTATATTTGAATGGTTAAGCAAAAGTTAAAATAGAAACCAACCAATTAAACCAAATTTTTATTAAAAATAAAATATCATTGATTAATAAAAGACAATAATTGCAATTACAATTACAGAAAAATATTCTGACCTTTAAAGTTCGGATAATTAATTATAAGTTTTAAATAAAGATCAAATAGCAATTTCAGCATTTTTCTTTTAATATTATTTGACATATATAATTTAATTAGCACTATTATAAATATTCTTATATATCTTATATCACTTTTCTAATTATCATATATGTATCTTATATTTGAATGGTAACGTAAAAATTGAAGCTAGAAAACAATGTATTTTCCTTTAATATTACGTAAGCAATGAAAAAAGCT
>BPLR01001931.1:0-67242 GCA_021605095.1 Caerostris extrusa
ATACTTTATTAAAAGCTATTTTTTCACTAAAAGTATGAGAGAAATTTAATTACACAGTTAACAGTTTAACTATATAGATATAGAATTGCTTATTGTTGTTGAATTGAGTTCTATACATATATGTGTGTGTGAAGAACAACCTATCTACAGGCAATAGCGGAGGACATTGTCTTTCCTGAGTACCTTTAGAGGTAACTTCCCGCAATTGCATGAGACCTGATAGCCAATTAGCTAGCGCTCTGGGCAGTAGTACCACAGTTTTCAGGTTCGATACCTGGTGGTGGCATAATGTTTTTAGTGGTTGGTTTGCCATCGAGTCCCCCGGTTTATTAAAACTGTAACGGACACGTCAATTGGTTCGAACCAGAATCCTTTTGCAAAGCTTCACCATTGGCCCATGAACAAGTCTGGCACATTTAGTATTAATAGCTGTCAACTGTGAAAAAAATCAATTTTTTATTATAAATTCTTAATGTCGTCTTTTAATTATCTATTAATAGACGAAAATATTTGCAAGCTCTCAACATAAAATTCGTGAATCATTGTGCGTAAATTATTTGTGAATCATTACTAATCGTATTGAAAAAAAATTACACTAACAAACTTTTGTTCTTCAAAATGATGACTTTAAATAATTAAAAGATTTTAATTAAAAAAAAATTATTCATTAATTTAATACAAAAAACTTTTCACTAAATGTTTAAATAGTCTTGGTACAAATATTCTTTATCATTCTGTTAGCAGTTTTATTGAGAAAAATAGAAAATACATTTTTATCCAAACGGCCAGGCTATAAATATTTCAGTTCTTTAATTGCATACGGAACACTACCTCTCAAAATTATACAGAAATTAAGAATTTTCATTCTGAATTTGCATTATAAGTAACAATAATTTTATTAACTTATTATCAATTACTTTTTATAGAGACCGTAAAGCATTTTTTATTCTTGAAATAAAAGAAAATTACTCTCATTTACCTTTTTTTCAATCACTGTTGAAAAAAATCTCTGTCTTTGTCTTTGTGGAATATAAATAAATTTTATTAGAATACTTGACAGAAAATATGGTCTTAAATGTTCATGTAAATTTACGTAAAATACATTAAAATATTGCTGATAATAATTTTAATAATAATTTTTTTTAGTTTTAATTTTTCTCTTTATATACTATCTTTATTTTTATCTTATTATATTCTTACAAAATCGATATTTAATTACTAGTGTATGCATATTCAAAACTATGCAATTTATATTTTCCCTTTTTTGATAAATCTAAAATGGAATACATTAATAAATAAGATACACATTTTATATTATCTCATTAAATGAGGATGAAACTCGTGAGGAGGAAATAACTTGAATTATTACTTAAATGTGAAGTTATTGTAGTGGAAATATTTTTAATAATGTATATTTGATAAATGGATTGTTTGTAAGAATCTTCAAATTGAAAACGAAAAGTCATCAAAATTCATTCATTTTTTATGTGTGTGTGCTTTAAATTATATTTTGACATTTGAAATCAATTTTTCTCTTCCTCAAAATTTATCAATAATAAGAAAAACCGTTTTAGCGAAGAAATTTTCAGAAAAATAAAAGAAAATGGCCATTTTAGCGATGAATTTTTTAATAATGTTTTATTAATTTTATATTGTTTTTTAAATAGTTGGTAAAATAGCGGGTGTAAACCATTCACCTCTAGAAATTTTTGTAGCAGAGTCAGCGTTTTCCAGGTGTTCCAAGGGAGGCTTGCGAATCTGCACCCACATTGCGGAACCCCAAGGCTTCTGGGAAGGATTTGCACTCTCCCCTCTTGAGGCTAATGGAAGAACATTCCGGTCTACAGATTTATCATGCTCATCTCCGATAAACATACGAAAACTTTTAGGTTCGGTCTCACTTATAGAATTTGCAGTCAAGTTCCTACAGCTCAGAAACGCAATGTAGCTATCTAGCAAGTCACTCCTGTACTTTATTTATTTTATAATAAATAGCAATTCTGCTAAGCAGAAAATATTTATAAAAAAATCATAGACATACAAGTTAAACGTTAATTATAAATTTTAAATGAATAAAAAAGATTCATTTGAGTACCAATTTTTAGGCTAGTGACCTAAAAAAAGAACTCAAATTTTGTATAATGTTCCCTTAGAATGATGGATATACAAATGTTATTTTCGAAAAAAAAAAAAATTGGACATAAATTGTATGTCTATTTTTGTATGATAAATCATAAATGAAATAATAATAAATTTGTGTCATTGATGAATTATAAATGAAAAGCGAATCATTTTAGTTTCCCTTTTAGGTTAGTGACCTAAACAGTCTAACAGGTTTAACAAAACAATGTCATTACCACAAAAAAAAAATATTATCATTGCTGACATATAATCAGTACATTCTTTTTCACAATTTAAGTATGTATGTATGCATGTTAAGTAATTATCTAACACACTTAATTTAACACATTTTAATTATCTAACACATTTAATTAACACATATAAAACGTGCTTCAAGTCAATTGGATTTCACACTCTATAAAAACACCATCTACTATCTACTACCCTTTCGACTTTTTAATTCAGAGGATATTTGCAAGGAGCACTTATTACGGTGAAGAATATATTATGATTACTGGCATATAATGAGTTCATTTTTTTTTTTTTATTGTTGAAAACTTTTATACTAAATATTTGTCCAACAGACTTAATTTAAATTGAAAATAATTTTAAATTAAATGAATAATTTACTTATGTGTTATGCCAAATTCTTTGAAGTGATTAAAAGACTTATTTGATTCTATAAAACAACGATCTTTTTTTTTTGCTATTTGAATTAAATTTAATGAAAAAGTATTTTACAAAAAAAGCAATTCAATTTTATACGCTACTAGCAGATATGACAGGATGTTGTCCAATTACAGAAAATAACATATTTTTTAGTTTTGGTACATTTTACTAAGAAAATATATCTGTGAAGAATTAACGATTTGAAACTTTAAAAACTCTTCTTAACTAATATAAACTGACTAAATAAACAAAATCATTTTTATCCAAGAATTCTAAAGAATTGTCTTTTTTTCTTTAGTCTGTTAGTATTTTTTATAAATATAATAATATTAGTTTGGAAAATAAATTGGAAACTTATCCTGTAAATTTTCTATTTTTCTCTTTACAAAACTTTAAATAATGGGGCAGTCAATTTTAAAGCTGGCGTCACCTGGTGACATGAAAATCTGATGGTAATAAAAAAAAAAAATAAAGTGTTTGCTAAAATAAAAAAAAAAACACACCTTTTCGTAATTTTGACTGCGAATCAGGAAAAAAATCCATTAAATTGGAGAAAAACTATACTTTTATGTCTTGTAGCTTTTAAGTTATGCTGGAACTTGCACACATACTTAAACCCATTTATGTATAGAGAAACAGAAAATGTCATTTGTATCTAAATATTTTTCTTCGTGTGGCTTCTTTGGTTTTTCATCATCCACTTTTATTTAATTCGCGTACTGTTGTCATTGTTATAGAATATAAGATATTTATATTTCATTTAGAAATTTGAAATTTAAAATTATGGTGCCAGTCAATTTTTAATGCTGGCGTCATCTGGAGACATGAAATTCTGATGGCAATAAAAAGCTTTTGTTTAAATAAAAATTTAAAAAAACCTTTTCGCAATTTTGGCTACGAATCAGGCACAAAAATATAATAATAACAATAAATTCGAAGAAAAACTAAACCTTCTACGGGTTTTAGCTTTTAAGTTATACTGGAACATGCACACATACTTAAACTCATTTATGTATAGAGACTGAAAATGGCATTTGCATCTAGATTTCTTTATTGACGTGGTCTCTTTGGCGTCTCATCATCCACTTGATTTAATACGTGTACTGTTGTCATTGTTATAGAATATAAGATATTTATATTTTTAATTTTAAAATTTAAAATTATGGCACCAGTCAATTTTAATGCTGGTATTATCTGGGGGAGGAAATTCTGAGAGTAATAAAAAAAATAAAGTTTTTGCTTAAATAAAAGATAAAACAAGCATTTTCGTAATTTTGGCTACGAATCAGGGAAAAAAAATTAACAATAGATTCGAAGAAAAACCTATACTTCTATGTATTGTAGCTTTTAATGCTGGATCATACACACATACTTAAACTCATTTTTGTACAGAGAGACTGAAAATGACATTTGCAACTAGATTTCTTTATCTCTTTGAATTCACATCAACCATTTAATTTAAAGGGTGCACAGGTTTCAATTTTATAGAATATTAAATATTTATATTTAATTTGTTATTTTAAAATTTAAAATTATGGCGCCAGTCAATTTTTAAAGGTGACGCCATTTATTAGTGTGTAAGTCTGATGGCAAAAAATAATTAGTTTCTATTTAAATAATTAATAATACAAACCTTTTCGTAATTTTGGCTGCAAATCAGCCAAAAAAATAATAATAATAATAATAAATTCGGAAAAAAAAAAAACTATACTTCTATGTGTTGTAGCTTCTACGTTATGCTGTAACATGCACACATACGGTATAGAGACTTATATAGAGATACACACTTGTACAGAGAGATTGAAAATGGCATTTGTATCTAGATTTCCTTCTTGGCGTGGCCTCTTTTTCACCATCCACTTAATTTAAAGTGTGTACTGGTGTCATTGCTGTAGAATATAAGATATTTATATTTGATTTAGAATTTTAAAATTTAAAATTATGGCGCCAGTTAATTTTTAAAAGTGGCGCCATCTGTTAGCGTGAAATTCTGATGGCAATAAAAAATTTAGTTTCTATTTAAATAAAAATAAAAAATTCGCAATTTTTGGCTACACATTTTTGGAATGAAATAATATACTCAAAGGCAAAAACCAAACTTCTAAAAGCTATAATTTTGAAGTTATAGTTCAACTTACATACATATAAATAAACAATTTTATGTGATACACGCTATAAAAACATGTGCTGTCTCCTTTCGTCCTTTTAATTTAGAGGACTTCTTCCTGCAAAGAGCACTATCCTGGACTTACACTGAGTCAGCAGCTTGTAATTAATTTATACCCTTCAAACATCCTGAAAACAGCTGAATGGGGACTGTTTTACTACTTGATGCTTCCTTCGGAAAGATTTGTGTTCTCATTTTAGCTTCGCCATCAGGATTTTGCTACACAATGAACTGGATGGTAACTTATAAGTTCAATAACCCGCTTCGTTCTTCAACGAGCTTATTAAGCAAAATGAAGTTCAAAAGATCTCAAGTTTTACGATTAAAGATGACAAACATTTAAAATATTATTTTAAGAATATCTAACATTTTTATTCTTAAACTTTTGAAATGATTGGAAATAAAAAATTTGAAAAAATAGGATAACTATGTTTAATTTACAATTAATGAGAGAATCAACATGTTGGACGATTTTATTAATCCTGACAATTAACATACACTTTATGATAATTATTAAGTTTTTGATATTTTTATAATTATTGCAAGTTTTCTAAAATCATTCTAAAAAAGGAATGCTTTTCACATTTGAAAAGAGCAAGAGATAAAAAATGTATTTCTTTTAAATTATTTCATATAAACTATAATAATCAATTGCCTTAATTTCATATAAAAAATTAGAGTTTCTTTGGAAATTTAATTTGTTGGTAAGAATGGTAATCATTTTTTATTCTGCAATACTTTACAAATTATTTAATATTTCAAAATTGTTATTCTATTAAAAACAAATTTAAAATTTAAATAAACTCAAATTTCAGATAATAATTATAAAACCTTTCTTTTTATATTCCTTTATTATTTATGCATTAATATTTTTATTAATTTATATATTATTATTTTGTTATTTATGAATTATTATTTTTTATTATTTAATTATTATTACAGTAATTATTAATTATGTTATTCTTTTCTTTTTTTATTCTTTAAAGATACGTTTTCATGCTGGATTCAAGGTAAATGTATATGCTAAAATCATAATTTGCTTATTGTTTTTGTTACTCTTTCTGGATGCCTTGCAATTTGACCTTAAAAATCATCAGTCACTATAAATGCAGAGATGCAGCAGATTCACCGTTATTCAAGGAGCTTTTACGCTGTATCAACATTTTGGTAACAACACTGTATCACAACATATGACAATTTTCAACGCTTATCTACAAGGGTACTCTAGCGAAGAATAGTATAGTACCCTTACTCCTTCCTTCACCAGAAAATAGTGAAGAATCTTTCACCCAACGGATATATCGTGCCATTCCCATATAGACACATGAGTTTTCGGTTTGATTTTGCTTATTGGGTTTCAAACCTGTTCTGTCAGCTATCGACCATTCCTTAATCTGCTTTTTTTCTCTCATTTCTAATTATTTCATATATTTATATAATTGTTGTATATTAATTTAAAAACTTTTAAGTATTGCGATTCAGTATATTAAATTTATTTAAACCCCAAATCCTTTTTTTAGTACTCAATTATTAAAATACTTTTAGCTGATAATGTTAAATGCATCTCTGGAATAATCAATTCAACAGATTTTGAATAGCCAATGTTACTAAGATATCAATATTTAATAGCCAATATTTCTAAGATATCAATATTTAATAGCCAATATTGCTAAGATATCAATTTGAATAGCCAATATTGCTAAGATATCAATATCGATTAGCCAATATTCCTAAGATATCAATATCGATTAGCCAATATTCCTAAGATATCAATATCGAATTTTTCTAAGAACATATTACCGACTTATATAAAAAAGGAATAGCCCTCATTCACACATTTCATTTATTTTTTAAAAGGTTATTCTAACTTCCTTTTTCTAAAATAAGAACTAAATAAAATTCTGTGATGTACTTAATTCCTTTTCTATTATTGATTTTCAGAAATCTAATTCTAGTTAACTTTCTCATGTGTAATTCACTTATAGTTTCTTTGTTCTAATGGACTATTTTGAGCAGTTAACCTGGTAAAGAATTTTTTCTTTTCTATATTTCATAAAAAAGATCCTAAAAGCTTTTAAATTTCATAATGATTAATTCCAGCATTGCTTAAACTTTAAATGAACAGTTAGTTACTTTTATTAATACGAAAAAATATATATGCTCTTTGATTTGAGTTAAAACTTAATTTTCATTAATCTTGAAATTTCTGTACTGTAAAGATACCTTCGATAATAATTTGAGCTAAAATTAAACAATATTAGACAAAAAGAAATATTTTGACACTTCCTATTTTTAGAACTTTATAGTATTAATAAAGCATATAATTTATAGCATTTAATAAAACATATATATTTTTATAGCCTCAATAAAACATATAATTCATAGCTTTAAAAAGCCCATAATTTATAGCATTATCAAAGCATATAATATATAGCAGTAATAAAGAATATAATTTATAACATTAATAAAGTATATAATTTATAGCATTAATAAATCAGTTAATTTATAGCATTATAAAGCATTAATAAAGCATATATAGCATTATAATTTCAGTAATTAATTACAGTAAATAATTTCAGTATTTAATTACAGTAATTTATTAATGTGTGCATACAGTATCATTAAATATTAGTTTTTAGCATTATTAAATATAAAAAATCCTTCATTCAAATAGTATTAGAATAAGTTTTACTTGCTAGAAGAAATATTTCCTTCTTCATAGAAGCTTTAGCTCACAAACATTTTTTGCCAATGCCCTGTACTTGATTATTAAGTCATTCGCCACTAATACTACAGAATTATAGCATATTAAGCGTCATCCAGGATGTATCAATAAGAATAAAAGTTCCAATACGAATAAAGATTGAGCAATTACTTTTAAGTTTGTTTCGTGGTTGTCTAGCTTGCAACTGAGTGTCACATTGAAGATAAACACAAAACCCCACCCAGACATCTGGTTGTCGAGATGAATCAAATTGTTTCTCAAATCAATGATTGCAGGGTTCGTTTTCATGGGAATCAAGTCTCTTGCATCAATACCTCTTACATCAAGTCTTTGCATCAATACATCTTTTATCAAGTCTCTTGCATCAATGCATCTTTCATCAAATCTCTTGCATCAATACCTCTTGCAAACATTAATCCTGTGCCTCGAATAGGGTATGGTTAAAAACTTTTTAATTTTTAAAAACTTTAAGCAAATAAAATTCTGCAGTATATTTATCAACTATTCATTTTGTTCCTTAAAAAAAAGTATTTATTTTCTGATTTTAAAGTTCTTATGAATAACAAACTAAGTTAATTCTGTTCGTTTTCTTTTAAACCCAATGAATATACAACGACATGTTTAAAGTCGGAAAACTTATTAAACAGAAGAAAGGATTTTTGAATGGATAAGTCATTTTAATCTTTTTAATAGCAGAAATATCGAGTTAATTAGCCGAGGAAAATTACTTACAGTTAAATTCATCATTTTTCCTAATGCTCTAGACACAGAACAGTTCCATTATCAAGCATAAAAAACCTTAAAACATAACGCGATCATCTATTTAATGGCTTTAATGGAAATGTTAATTATGTGTTGAAAATGATCTAATGGAAATTTAAACTAGTTTGCGTGCTTCTGTTTCATTGAAAAATCTTTTCTTTCCATCTTAATGAATTAGAAAGTCGTGGGGATTTAATTTCTGCAGTAGTACAAGACATTTATATTTATGTTCATAAAAGTTAACTTTCGACGAAACCAAATAGGACTATTGGTAGCAATCCTTATTAATCAAAATGTGCACCTTAAATTACAGAAACATTTATTTAGAAATACATATAATATATATATTTACCTATTCGGTATTTCTAATAAATTACGTGTATTAGAAATACTGAATAGGTAAAAATCGTTCAGTTACTTAATTTCTTTATTAAGAACCCTGAATAGAACCATAAAGTTATTTAATATTATAATGTTATTTAAATATTAATAATTTTCGAAACTTATTTGGCAAAAAAAAGGTTACAGTGATGAAAGTGACTGCTTTCATTTAAATTGAATATTTGTAAAGCGCTGATGATAAGCGACAGAGATAATGAAATAATTAGCGATTCAAGGTTGATGGACTCACAAATTCTTAGTAGTTGCATACTGAACGTTCAATCTGTAATTAATGAAATCTCACTTAGCAGAACGGAAATTGTCCGGAAGTAGTTCTTATATTAAAAACACAAAATAGAAATAGTCCAGATATGCCTTATCTTGTCGGAAAGCAGAAAGGGTAATTCAAACAGCCGCAGTATGCCATCAGCATCCTGAACTGTTTAAGATGTACTATGGATATATAGAGGTCTCCTGCTATCGTAAGATAGAGTGCCCCATATTATCACACTAAGAAAAGGGCCTCTTTAAAACAAATTCTTATTAGAACCACTGGTACTGGCACCTGTACATCTCTTGTAGCAAATGATTCAATGTTCATTTACTACAAGACTTACGTGATTTATCACTGAACACTATGTGGTATAGGTCTGCTGGAAATCGTGGTTTGGCAAGCCACTCTCCAGATAGCTTTTCTTTATTAGGGAGTTAAATACACACATCTTAAATGCCACGGTGATCATAAACCTATTTGAGCTAAGTACCCTGATATAGTGTAAGGTACCTCAAGTGGTATGTGAGAGAATATAGCATGTTGGATAGTTATCAGTGATGCCGTTAGGGCAATTCGGGCCCTATCACCGAGAGCCAGACCTCTAGTCACTTGGCCATCAGTTCCCGATTTCATCTTTATTTCTATGAAATTTGCAAAAAATTTAAAATATAATTAACTATTAAGTAGTTATCCAGAATTTCATCTAAAAATGACTAAAACATTTTCAATAGTTGATTTGCTGAAAAAATAACTATTCAAGAGGTTTTTATGAATCATCTTGTACATGTTAAGAAACTTTCCTTGCTATTAATCTACCAGTTCCTTTGAATTCAACTTTTAAAAGTATTTTAAACTTAGGTGGTTATAGTTTATTTAAATACAATAAATAATTATTAAACTTGTCGTACATTGTGTAACATGTTGTTTTTCAATGACTCAACCATGATTAATTAACAACCTTTAGACTTTTTTAAAAATAATTTTTGACTTTTGTCAAAAATTATTAGTTTTAAATTCTAATTATTGGAAAATTTATGTATTGTCATTTATTATGAGAATAATATTCTACTAATAATTAATTGTTTATTACCTTTACTAGAATAAAAATTTTATGCAACAATCAACTCATAAATTTGAAGCCATCAAATCACTGATGTAATGAGCAATCTTACCAAATGACATTACAGCTATTTTTCACAAATTCTTCAAACCAAACTTTGATGCATCAACTTTCCAGTACCCTCCAGTACTTTCCAGTCTTCTGACCCTTTAAAGTGCCATACTTACTATAAATATTCGATTCCACAATACATTCCAGTGTCAGGTATAAATTCTTCACATTTAGAACGTTCCATTGACTTTCAATGTAACTCGATCAATTTTATTCTACTTCGGAAACTTCTAACAGTTTTGTAGTTTCTTCTGCTTAAATCTTTAACTTGTCACGAAAAGAGGCATCTACTGATTTATTGATAAACGTTTATATACGTTAGCCTGACTTCTTGTCTGTGACTTTCCAAAGGTATTTGTACAACAGGAAGAAGGTTAAAGTGTCAATTTCTGTGGCAGTAAGACATTAATTCTGACAGGGAGGGACTACTGCTTTATTACTTGAGCTAAATAAAGAAGAATCAATTATTAAGATTTTAAGAAAATATTTATGAAATTAAAACTGGGTATATTTCCTTAAGCAAATAAATAAATAAATTTAAATGGTATAGTATTTGTATGGCAGTAGTTTATTCATTACATATTTATCTCAAATAAGTATTTTGATGTCATTTTTCAAATTATGTCCATCTAATTTACTGAGATATGCAAAAATTAATGTAGAAGCTTAAAATCCTTTAATCAAGTGATTTAAGATTAGCAAACTGGTTCTTACAATCGTATATTTCAAATTTAAAGTTATCTTTATTATATCAGCAAATATTCGTGAACTGTTCAAAGTAGAATTTTAGAGTTTGATGTGAGATGCAGCCTCACTCGTGGCAGCATGCACACTTAGCGTTCAGAATGACTTAGGTTTAAATCCACTGGTGACATTGTTGTAATCACTGCTTTCAGAAACAAGCATATTCGATGGCGATTGTGGCAATATGAGTAAAAAGGAGTCTCTCATCGATAGTAAGAGTTTTCCAGATTTTTTTTCCATATTACACGCAATTGTAGACAGTTACAATTACAAAGTTCTTCCGGTTGGCACTGCCCTTCCCCTCATCACCAGCACAAGTAGTAAATGAGACACACCCTTATTCCCTCCCCCTAAAAATATATAATTCGTGCTCTAAATATTTATTCCTTTTACAATAGATTCGGTTATCATTGTATCATTGCAATAGCTTACACAATTTGATATCATTTTATTTTCTGTTTGTATAATATAATCCATAAAACCAATTAACACATCATGTAAAATTACACAATATATCATTTATTTTAGATGTTAATTGGCAATTACCATATGTTAATTAGAAGAATATATGTAATTAAAAATTTTTAGTCAGTTAAACGAAGTTTAGTTTATATAGAAAGACTTTAAATTTTTGTTGTTCTGTTATTGATTTGTTATGGGGAAATCATGATTATTAAAAAAAAATTAACTTGTTATCCAAGAATAACCTAATTATACTAAACTTTTGAAATTATTTACTTAAATTACTTTTTTACTTAATAAATATTATCAACTGAAACAATAAAAAATATTTAAAGTCATAGGAAATAAGATACATTTGAATGTTAAACAAAGGCACATTATATTACCTGGAAAATAATATTTAATTACAAATATCCAATCGATTATTGTAAAAATAAGACATATCAAAGAATTATTTAACGTTAAACTGTAGGTCCCATTCTAATTAGCCCAAAGTGTGCACAAAATGACCGTAGAGCGACAAACAAACAAAACAAAACAAAAAATTACTTACCATTATACAATTCGCCCCAAACCAAACAAAGAATTATCTACCATTATACAATTCGCTCCAAACTAAACAAAGAATTATTTACCATTATACAATTGGCACAATAGGACTTAAGTTATCCCAAAGACACATTATACCTCTCACGCTCATTTGCACCAACATATATATTCCCAGCTGAGTCAGAGAGTGATGGCTGCAGATGTGCGTGTATCCTGGAGCCACAGGATATGTAAAATTCGACACGTTTTCTATATTAATTAACGTCCTTGCGCTTGTAGAGACGGAATTTTCAACAACACCTCTCTCTGAACAATTTAGCTCAGGGATATTTCATTTCCCAGATACTTTGACCTTCCCCAACAACACGTTCATTTTGACGTTAGAGGCAATGATTTCTGCTCCTGCGGTTTCACGTGAAAGGTAATTACTTTCGTGTGAATTGATGCTATTACTTCTGCGAAAGCGACTGGAATTCTCGACAAGCATGGCGATATTTATTCAGGGTGACATGACAGCTTGTATTTCACTTCCCTGTTGAAGCATTAATACGAACAAACTTTTTTCCGTAAAATGTTCTCCAGAATGCCTTGGTTCTTCACAAGTTCGGAGTTGAATTTTAAATGTCTTTAATCTTTTTGAAAAATATTTAACATGTGTTTATTTCTTATAAGCATATACCCATTTATTTGTAATTTTATATTATTATATCTGACTATTATAGATAACTTCACCAACATAAGAGTTCAAAAAATCTTGTATGATTCTTTATTGTTTTAAATTGATGGACTGTCTTTATTTTTAAAGTTAGTTCAATTCAAATCAATTAAAAATTGTTACTGAGCGAAAATTAACTTATTAAATACATACAAGCAAATATATATATATATATATATATATATATATTCGTGTGTGTTGATTATTTTGTTACGATATACATTGCTTTTCTTTACGATGTACATTTTCTTTTACAATAGATTCGGTTATCATTCTACCATTGAAATAGCCTACATAATTTGACATCATTTTCTTTTCTATTTGTATAATAGAATGTATAAGACCAATTTAAAAAAAATAAACCAATTATTTATTAAATTCTGTATGTATAAAACCAATTAACACATGTAAAATTACACAATATATATATTATATATATACATATATACAACTATTACTGCTGAGTAAATTGATGCTATTACTTCTGCGAAAGCGACTGTATCAGCTTGTATTTCACTTCCATGTTGATGCATTAATACGAAAAAACTTTTATCAGTAAAATGTTCTCCAGAATGGCTAGGCATTTTCATCACAAGCTTGGATTTGAATATTAAAATCTTTAAACATGTGCTTATTTCTTAATAAGCATGCACTCATTTACTTGTAATTTTATATTATTTAAATAAATTATTGCTATTACAGATAACTTCACCTACATAAGTGTTAAAAATTTGTATGATTCTTTATAGTTTTAAATTTATGGACTATCTTTATTTTTCCAAGTTAGTTTTTAAACGTCTTCAATGTTCAATTTTGCGAACGCTAAACATTCATTTCTAAACAAGTCAAACAATTGAACTATACTTGTCTCCTTAATTTAATCAGTCAATTTTAATATGGTTTAAACATTAAATACACTGGTAGATAATACTATTAGTTGACTTACTTATTCTATTACAAGAATCCTTAATTTGTAAACAAGAAGCAGACGCCTTATGATTCCACTATATGCGTAGATAAAAAAAAAAAAAAAAATCTAATACTTAAAGTTCCATGTATATAAAAATAATTTTTGATCAAATAGAAATAGATTAATATTTACGAAAAACATATACCCCATTTCTATTAATGTAATTGTATTTTTCATAAATTTTTAAATTTCGAGAGATGAATGACAAAAAAATTAATAGATTTGTTTTCGGTATTTTATCTACTTAATTAATATAATGATTGCATATGAAAATGAAATCTTCAGAAGAATTCTTCAACCTATGAAACCCAACGAAGCTTTCCATCAATTAAAGACAAGATAATTCCTCATAACACCCAAAACTCATTAATACATCCTAACGGAGTTTATTACTATATCAAAGAGAGCAGAAATTCCGTTTGATCTGAGGAAAAAACAGAAATACCGAATTTTGTAAAGAATTCGCAAGACTACTTGTCTTCCTGCATTATATCTCATTAATTAAAGCAGTTTCTCGTACTTAGTTTATATCTCCTATCATTTTCCTCCCATTCCCTTAATAAAATAAATTTTTCTCTTTTATATGAATAGAAAAATGGATTAGCTTTTACATTTGATAGAACACATTACTATATTTCTTATTTATAAGACTTTGCCAGAAATATTTGCTAATGTCGAAAAATTTATTTGTCTCATCTTAGAAATAAACTAAACTTTTCGCGTATTTATACACATCTACATAAAGGAGATCTTAATTGAACAATCCAAGACACTTTCAGATAGTTTCATAAAAATTTTAACTTTTAAATACAAGCAGTTTCAACAAGACGCCATGCATCAACGACAATTATATCCGTTGCCAACATACAAAGTATAATATATCCAAATAAATTTGTATATCTAAATTCATCCTGTCTATAGTCCAAGAAAGTTAATAATATAGACTTGAATTCCTATATGTATTTCATACTATATGTTCTAAAACTGGCACTTAATTGAACAAAATTGACTTGAGAAGATGCAACATTCACACTTAAATTTCACAAACCATTCAAATGATTTTTCAAAATATACACCAAATCAACGAAAGGGCTTCGTTTTGATTTGTCGCTTTACGGTCATTTTTATGCTCGTTTTAAGCTAATTAGCCCAGGACCTACAGTTTAACTTGAATTTTGAACCCCTAACAAACATCCTGAATTCGAACCTGAAGTCTGTATTACCAAAGGCTAGAGTGAAGGCCATCAGGCAGCCTTCGTTCAGAAATAAAGTGATTTGAATGACAAACAATGATTTTAATCAGTCTAATAGTCTACCAGTTAATAATTTCAACCATTTTTTAAGAAGATTATAATATTTAGTAATTGTTATTGTTACCATAGCTGATTAATTTATGAAGGCTAATGTATTGTTATGATAATTATTTAACTATTCTTCCGTAAGCAAATAAAAATGTAAATTTTAGTATTTAAAAATAAAGGTAGAAGTAAAATAATTAATATTAACATCATAAAAGTAATTATAAAACCTCCAAAAAAAATCGTTTTTCTATATAAAACATTAATATTCATAAATAACACACGCAATTTTCAAAGTTGATTAAAATGAGTTTCACAGAATCTTTCAGAAAAATTCAATTCAGTACTTTAGTTAACACTGAGTCACCTGTGATAGAAGCACATGGGGAAAGCTTTTGCATAAATCTAGCTCAAAATTTCTTGCCGTTACTGAATAAAATCACAGTGAGCCATGTTACTATTACTCAGCTTTCTTCTTGTACGAAGCTGGAAGCTTTTTATCTTTGTGAGAATATCGGATTATGAATATCCTACTTGAGAATTTTTAGGGTAAGTTTTGCATAAGCGCCATATAACTCAGATTATGGATTTTCTATCTGGGGAAAATAGTTTCTTTTTCTTCATGCGCCAGGATATTCTCAGGTAATGAGGATTCAATAAAAGCATTTGCTGATAGTTACGATATAAATAGTCTCTTATTAAAAACATTAAAAAACAATGCAAAACTTTAATGTATTTATAATTAGTATTTTAAATCAAAACTAATTGTTTTAATCAAAGTGGATAACTGTGAAAATCAATATTTACTACAAAGTTTTATAATGCAATCTAACAAATAAGCAAGGCAGTGATATCTACACCTTTCCTGCGGCCTGATGGCCAAGTGACTAGCGCTCTGGTTGCGTGGTGCCACAGGTTTCGGGTTCGAATCCCGGTGGTGTCATGGATGTTTCTAGAGGTTCAGAATCCACTTTGAGCCTTAGGTCCCTGTTTAATATGATTAGAGATTAGGACAGACAACCCTAGAACGTAAAATGTCAGCGTCACCGAGCGAAGTCAAACTCTACCTACGGGTGCTCCATCACAACAGAAGCTGCCTTCTTGAGACCAAATGGGTTATTGGACTTGGTCTAGATGTTGCTGTCTACCAAATGGGATAAGAAACATTACGAAAAAAATACACCTAAAAAAAATACTCCAAGTGTTAGTCGAATTAATTAATATGGAGAGTGGATATAATAAGGTATGTTTTTAACTATGAAGAGAAAGCAGGGAGAAACCACATTTGTGAACTATATTTTATGATTCTGTTTGAAATAATGAGATCAAAAGATCATGAATGATAACATTTTTTTACAAAATAATTTACAATTAAATCACAAAATTTTTTTGTGATTTAACACTTACAGAGGAATAATTTGAAAGAAGAAACCCCTTTCATCACGTAACTGTGTGTGAAGCACAGAAAAATTTCGAACCAGCGTTTCCCGTTCAGTAGAAAATCTGTACCTCTCTAAGCCCTTCACGCCCAGCCACATTGTTTTCATTGTAGAGTCTTGCATTAGTGGTTATTTAGTTGTAAAACATTCTATTTCGAGCTGACGAAATTGTTCCGCTGAAATAGAACATACAGTGGGTAAAAAAGTATTGGAAATTGCCTTAATTTATTCATATTGACAAATAAATAAAATGTTATGCAATTTTAGCTGTCGTAATTAAATACAAGACATCTTAGATATATAAAATAGTAAAAATTTTATTTTAATTTGCATTTTCTACGATTTCTTTCTTTCAAAACCGAAAATTTGCATGTCAAAAATTATTGGCAAAGTTTTAACTGCTATGCAAATTTTGTTACATTGAAGTCACGTGTTTAGACTGATAAGAAACTCTACCGGTATGAAGTCTGCAAAAACTACTCCAAAAGTGTCTATGCATTATTTTACGATTACTGCAGTAAAATGACTTCGAAATCGAAGGAGTTGAACGCTAGTGTTAAAAACACGATTATTAGGCTCAGAAATGAAAGTTTAACTTATCGTGCTATAGGAGTGCAGTTCAATATAAGTTTATTTACTGTCAGAAGTGTTGTAAAAAACTTCAAGGAAACAGTATCAACGGAAAATAAGACTAGAAGTGGACGACCTCGAATATTTTCTACAAGAGAAGAACGTGTCATTATTAATAAGGTTAAGAAAACCCCTAAAATAAGTGCACCCCAGATAGCTAGAGATGTTGCTTTCACTTCGCAAAAGACTTTCAGCGTATAGACTGTACGGAATGTTTTACATGAGAGAAGTTATTATGGAAGGGCAGCAAGAAAGAAACCATTCATCTCGGAAATAAATAGGAGAAAGAGATTAGATTTCGCAAAATCCCATGTTGATTTATCTGAAGAGTTTTGGAACACAGTTATTTTTTTCCGACGAATCAAAGTTTAACATTTTCGGCAGTGGTGGACGACGATATGTGTGGAGGAGGCCAAATACTGAATTGAAAAAGCAACATTTAACTGCTACTGTAAAACAGGGTGGAGGCAGCGTCTTAGTTTGGGGCTGTATGGCAGCTAATGGAATTGGCAACCTGCATTTTGTTGATGGTATTATGACAGCACGTACATACATTGACATTTTGCGCCATAACTTAAAAAATCAGTGCCAAAATCTTTTGGCTTGGGGACATCATTCGTTTTTCAACAAGACAATGACCCCAAGCATACAGCGAATCTCACCCGTGAATGGCTACTCCACAATGCTCCTCGCCAATTAAAAACCCCACCTCAATCGTCTTACATCAATCCAATTGAAAATTTATGGCGCCTGCTGGATCTAGAAATCAAGAAACATAAAATTTCAAGTAAAGAAGACCTCAAACGTTTACTCTTACAAGAGTGGCACAAAAATACCCAACAGTACAACAAAGACCTTAGTTTCCTCTATGAGAAATAGATTACAAGCTGTTATAGATGCAGAAGGTATGCATACAAAGTACTAAACATATACTGATTTTGTTTTCGCTCATAATTTTGTCAATTTCATAATTTCGGCAATACTTTTTATCATGTAAATTTTGGATTTTCTCGTAGATTTTGACTAAAAAAATATTTAAATGAAAATTTAGTTATATTTGTTTGTCTTTTTCTCCTTCTGTAATCGCTATGTTAAAATAAAATTTGTAAACATACTTTGTTAGCAAATATGATCAGTTATAGGCAATTGCCAATACTTTTTTTATCCACTGTACATGGTCAGGTTTATTCGCGTTACCGGTGATTATTTAGTTGACCACTTGCATCTAACGAGCAAACTTTGTATCATTTTCCCTCTCCCATTTATTTATTACATCATTTAAAATATTTATTTTAAAAATATTAGACAGACATATGTTTCAAGATAGTCTTGCTGTCAGAAAATTACATCTTTTGATTTTAGTATTTTTTTTATTGTTTGAGTAATATAATCGTGAGGCAGTTTTTTTTAAGAAAACAATTATCTTATTACTTATTATGATTGTTCTAACGAGATATGCATAAGTAAAATTATCATCATATTGGGGGATTTCTGAAATTATGTTTGCAAAATCAAAAACACCAATCAACAATCTGTCTATTATTATGTAAGGAACTTTTCACATATTGTTAAAGCTTAGTGTTTGATCAAAAAAGAATTTTAGCATTTTAATATGTAATTTAGAGATTATTTGCTCAACGGTGTTCTTATACAATTGCTTCCATTTTTCAATATACAATTAACACTTTTTGTAAATATTATAACCTTCTCAAATCTATCTTACTATCCGAAGGATATAATTTAGCTGCATAAAAGAACTGAATCAATATTAAATTTAATTTAATAAGTATATAAATATAATTATTATATAAATAATATAATACTATTATATTAATTATAATATTATATAAATAATATTATTTAGGAAGTCTGAACTCATAGAATATTGTGGTAAATGCACTAGAATAAAGACTAACAATCTGAAATAAACTGATTGCTGTGTTAAATTAGTTTAAAATCATGTTACGTTATTATATCATCGTTAATAACGTTAACTAACATCTTAGTTAAATATCTAAATTAAGTTCATTATGCATACTTCCTCGTATGCAAATCACCATAATAGAATAATAAGTCACCTAATAGTATTAACTACCAGTATATTTAATGTTTAAACCATTTTAAAAATGAACTGATTAAATTAAGGATACAAGTAGAGTTAAATTGTTTTGAAATTAATGTTTAACATTCGTAAATTTAGTTTTTAAGACGTTTTAAAAAACAGACTTAAAATTTTATAAAATTCGTTAATATCTAAAACTATATCTTAAAAGTTGGAAAAAAAGAAAATGGAATGGAATTTTCAGTAATTTTAATAGCTAACTTTTAGAATAGATGAAAATAATTGTTCAAAATTAAATGTTGGACTTCTTATTTTGAACAACTTTTTTATATCTGACTATTCATACAAATTATGGAAGTGATTTCCCAGAAAGATTCTGAAAATAGGGCAACCACTAAATTCTAAAAAAATTAATTCTTAATATATTATTTCAAAACTTTGTATATTGTTTTTTTTTATCATGGATGATATGTAAAATAAAAACTATCATTAAAAAAATAAAACTAAAATATCATTTATGAATTCAATTTTTCTTGAAAACTTGATTTTAATATTGTTGTGAACTTTTTCAGTAGCTGCTAAAACAATTTACAACTAGAATGCAATAATAGTACTGCAATCAGAAAACGAAAACTACATTTATACTCTAAATTCAGTCTTTAATTTGAAAATTTTCTACCATAAAATTTTCAATGCATTTCTTCAAAGGACTAGTTTTACGAAGTTCACAAAGTGTTCAAAAATCAAATGAAATAAGAATATTTAAATATATTTCTTCTTCACTGGCCCAAACTTCTTGAAAGCGATTGTTACAGGTGACGAATCATTACTCTTTCAGTATGCTTCAGTTTGCTTTTTCAAAAACTTAGCGAAAAGTTAAGACTGAGTGTAAGTCAGAAGGCTCACCACAAGCTCAACAGAATGCTTATCGTCATTCTTCGATAGTAAAAATATTATCCACAAAGAATTTGTTCCGATTGTAATTACTGGTGAGCATTATTGAAATGTTTTGAAGCGTGTGATAGCAAATTTTGTCGCATTCGTCGAGATGAAAATAGTTGAAGTTTGTTGCATGATATTGCACCACAATTCAAGATGTTTGGCAATAATAACTTCTGCGTGTTAAACCACCCATTGTATTCTTTTCTTGAATAGTACAACAGCCCCATGGTTAGCCAAGCCCGTCTGCCTATTGTAAAATTCTGGTACATGAGATGTTTTTTCGTTTTACTGTGTAGGGTTGTCGTCCCTACGCTCTACAGCCATATTAGACTGGGACCTGCGCTTTAAAGGAAATTCCAAACCACTACATACATACATGACATCTCTGAGACTCGAACCCAAAACCTGATGCACCATGCGCCAATTTAAATATATTTACTGCATAAAATTAAATCTAACTTCATAACTCGGTAAAATACCCATATTTTTTACTTCAGCACCGAAGGTAATCTCTTAACTAAATCGACTCAACATGAAGTTTTTTTACGATGTTGTCCTTATTAAGTATCCAATTATTTTTGCTTACGAAGAATAATTAGACCGGGACTTGTAGCATACAGTGGGTTTCCAAGGCACTGCCAGGATCTGAGCTTGAAGTCTGTAGTGCCCTCTGCCACAGCTGTAGCCGCTCAACTAGCAGCCGTCCTACCCTTTTAGTAAAAATTTAAAGGATGTTGATAATACAAAATATTTAAGCAATTTGGGAATATTTTCAATTTATTAGGTTTCATATTATTTATGCAAAACATAACTGCAATAAATATGTAAGCAATTTATGTGAAGAAAATCTATACAATTTAATAACGCTTGGAAAGTAATGTAGTTAAATACTAAGAGAATTTTGAAAACTGGCATATATTTGAATATAATATTACGCATTGCGATGTATTAAACTACATTTTTAAATTCAATAATTAGCCATTTATTATAAAAATGATTCATAAAATTCGTAGTTATAGTAATGTGATTTATTAAAGCGATGATATAAGATGAAAGGAAAATTAATTAAAAATTAATTCCCCGATTGAATTAATTAATTACTAAACCACATGTTATTATTAACACAGTTAATAACTGAATTCTACGATTTAAGCTCTGTTTCACTGGTACAGCGATGACTGTATATCGTCAAGCTTATTTAACAATTTATACTACAAGATCCATCTAACTATGCAGTATGATTGGTGCAGAAATGGTTTGATCCAATCTGATCTGAACTCCATAGAGTCTCTTAATAATAAACTCGAATGTCTATCATAAGCCAAAACGTTGTTCCATCCCTTCTACGACTAAGGCACGGACATTTGGAGATGAATGATTCAGATTATTTACTGAATGTTACTAAATGGAGCTTTAAAATTTCCCAAAGTGAATAAGGTAGCGAATGTTGGCGAACTTGGCATTTTAAAACAAAATTTGATAAAATTGAAGCATCTTAAGCACCTTAGTATCCAAGAATATTCTTTATATTAACTTTCTAAGCTTTCTGTTATATTAACTTTTAAAAAAGTTAATATAACAGAAAGCGAGATTTAAGATATGCGTTAAAATAATTTAAAAATTATTATTTTTTTAAATTTAGCATTAAATAAGATAAATTCCGCAGAAAAAAATTATTTAAAACTACATAACTTTTGAAACACAAAAATCTATTTATCTCTTTTATAATGTTAAATTCATGCATTCATAATGTTAAAACATACATTAAATTCATGCATTCATAATGTTAAAACATACATTAAATTCATACATTCATAATGTTAAAACGTACATTAAATTTATATTTTTATAAAATACTAAAAGCATTTATAGCCAACTAACTATTTACCACCATTAAAACGGCAAAGACTTAACATATACAATTTTAACCAGAGTGCACCACGAGGGTATCTACTACACTGCATCCACACTGTGCCATAATACTCTTTAAAAAACATCCCAATGGTAGAAGCTGAAGGACTTTACTCCTCTTTCCAAGCAAGACGAAAGGAAATTCTAGCTTACACATTTATCGTACCCATCAGTAGCATAGACACTGATGCTTTTAGGTTTGGCATCATCTGCGGAGTTTCGAACTGAGAATCCATTGTTCTGAAATCCAACGCGCTATTCGCCAAACCGCTCTACTCATTCATTTAATTTGAAGTAACGAATTTACAAAGTAACTATTTAAAAATACTGTAGAATCTAAGAACGGAACAAATGTTTAAAAGTCAATACTATATTATAACATAGTCAAGTCAATACTGTTTTTATTACTTAATTATTCATCAGATATTCTAATAATGTTTCAAAATCTCAGACGTAAATCAAAGTGTTAAAAAAAAAAAAAAAAGGGAATAGATGTCAAATGACTGATGTATGCTACGTGAACTTAATCTACTTACACATAAACTTTTAAATATTTTCTTAAAGATATGTTAAATATACTAAAATACCCTCATGTTCCATCCGCAAATATACTAAAATAATGTTAAATATACTAAATACTATGTTAAGTATACTAAAAATATGTTAAATATACAAAAATAATGTTAACTATAATAAATACTATGCTAAATATACAAAAAATGTTAAATATACTAAAAATATGTTAAATATGCTTAAATATGTGTTAAATATACTAAAATACCCTATAATGTGTTTAATCCACAAATAATTAATGACTTTCAAATATAAGATTGCATATGTTTATTCTCTATTATCTACTATCTGAGATTAATTAAATTCACATCTATCTAATATGAATTTGCTGCAATCGCGAGTAAATTTGTTGCACTGAAAAAAGTCTTGAAAGATAGTTACTTGTTTTGAATTTCATTTGCTGAAATAAGCTTTTCTTCCCAAAATCTTTTTAATTTAGAAAAAACCTTGAAATAAACATAGAGAAAGGGCAGTATATGCATGATCATGTATGCTGCAAGATCTTAATCTAGTTATATATAAACTTTTAAATATCTTCTTAAAGATATGCTAAATATACTAAAATAGGTTAAATATACTAAACTATATGTTAAATGTACTAAAATATGTTAAATATACTAAAAAATATGTTAAGTATACTAAAAATATGTTAAATATACTAAAATATGTTAAATATACTAAAATATTGTTAAATATACTAAAATACTGTTAACCATATTAAAATAATGTTAAATATACTAAATACTAGGTTAAATATGCTCAAAATATAGCAAATATACTAAAATATGTTAAATATACTAAAATATGTTAAATATACTAAAATATGTTAAATATACTAAAATACTGTTAACCATATTAAAATAATGTTAAATATACTAAATACTAGGTTAAATAGGCTAAAAAATATTCAAATATACTAAATACTAGGTTAAATATGCTAAAAATATGGCAAACATGCGAAAAAAAATATGTCAAATATGCTAAAAAATATTCAATTATACTAAATATTAGGTTAAATATGCTAAAAATATATCAAATATACTAAATACTTTGTTAAATGTGCTAAAATATGTGTTAAATAACCTAAAATATATGTTAAATATACTAAAATATCCTATAGGATGTTTAATCCACAAATGATTCATGAATTTCAAATATAATATTGACTATTTTTATTCTTTATTTATTAAATACTATCTGAGATTAATTAAATTCACCTCTATCTAATATGAATTTGCTGCACTCGCAAGTAAATTCCCTCAGTTTAATATAAGTCGTACCGAAAAAGTCTTGAATGATAGTTTCTTGTTTCGAAATTCATTTGCTAAAATAAGTCAGACAAAGTCTTCCCTTTCTCCCCACAATCACCAGCTTTTATTAAGTATAAAAACTTTTTCACACTTAACCCATCGAGAAAAAAAAAAGCTCTACTAAGTATTTAAAATAAGCCGTTACCTTGACTTTACAGACAGAAAATGACTTTACATTCATTCTTAATTCCGACATTTATCCTATACCGCTGACAGAAAGTAATTAACATTGTGATCAAGGATCTCCACCCCAGTCCGTTCCGGACATTTAATTTCAAGTCCTTCCAGTGTGTGGGTAAGAAAAAAAGTAAAGAATTGACGAGGAAAAAGAGAATAGATGTCAAATGAACGATGTATGCCGCATGATCTTAATCTAGTTACATGTAAACTTTTAAATATCTTCATAAAGATATGTTAAATATACTAAAATAATGTTATACTAAATACTATGTTAAATGACTAAAATAATATTATAGCTGTTAAATGTGCTAAATACTATATTAAATATACTAAAAATATGTTAAATATACTAAAATAATGTTAAATACACTAAATACTTTGTTAAATATGCTAAAATACGCGTTAAATATCCTAAAATGCCATTATAATGTGTTTAATCCACAAATGATTCATGAGTTTCAAATATAAGATAGCATATGTTTATTCTCTATTTATTAACTACTATCTAAAATTAATTTTTCTCATCTCTGATTAAATCCACCTCCATCTAATACGAACTTACTAAATTCGAGTAAATTTCTCCCAGCTTAATATATGATGTACTGAAAAAAAATCTTGAATGATAGTTTCTTGTTTCGAAATTCATTTGCTAAAATAAGGAAGTCAAAGTCTTCCTTTTTTTGCCACAATCACCAGCTTTTATTAAGTATAAAAACTTTTTCACACCTAACCCATCGAGAGAAGAAAAAAAAGCTCTACTAAGTATTTAAAAGAACACGTTACCTTGACTTTACAGACAGAAAAGGACTTTACATTCATTCTTAATTCCGACATTTATCCTATACCGCTGACAGAAAGTAATTAACATTGTGATCAGGATCTCCACCCCAGTCCGTTCCGGACACTTAATTTCAGGTACTTCCAGCGTGTGGGTAAGAAAAAAAAAGGAAGAAAAAAAAATCTTTTTAATTTAGAAAAAACCTTTAAATAAATATAGAGAAAGGAAAGTTCCACCCTGCCCCCCTCCTCCACACACACAAAGACTTACAACAATAAACTTCGCAGATAAAGTCTTAAGCACAAAAAAGAAGGTTATTTGAGTTTAGTTGGAGGCATTAAAAAAATTTAGATCCACGTTATTGAGGGGGCAATATCTCAGTGACGCGTTTTATGGGAAGTTTTACAAATTAGTAGATGTAGTTCAGCGAATTTCCTTACGTTGATAAGTTTTATATTTTATTTTCGTAGATAATTGGTTTTTACAGCGAATGGGATTCGAAGTACTTTGATCTCGCTAGCTTAAATATAAACTATATTAATAATTATAGTGACATTAAAATATAATTAAATTATATAATTATAACTACATTTTAACTATATATAATATAATTATAAATATATGTCAGATAATGTGTGCTTTAAAGCTTATTTTTCACTCATGTCCATTAATTAAGGATAATGAAGTTCAGGCAAAGAAAGAGACAGAAGCAAAACAAATTTGATTTATTTGTAAAGTCTATTTATTAAAACAAAAGGTAAAGAGCAAAAAGATGCTATATGTTTGACATAATTAATAAAAATTGCGATTTTTACTCCTGGAACAAATTTCAAAAAAGAACCTATTTACAAAAACAGTATAACATGGTATGATGGTTAATATGGAGTATGTCTCCCGGACGATGCAATACAGGCCTTACAACACATAGGCATGCTGAGTATCAAATTATCAATCTGATCTTGGGGAATATTGCACCACTCATCAAGCAATGCCCTCCGAAGTTCCGGTTGACAGGTGGGGGGGCGGTTGACGGGCTGTACATTCCGTCGGCCAAGCATATCCCACACATGCTCTATTGGATTCAAGTCCGGTGAGTATGCTGGCCAATCCATACGGGTGATATTCTCCAATTGAAGGCATTGGTCTACAATGTTTGCACGGTGAGGACGGGCGTTGTCATCCATAAACAGAAATTCAGCACCCATGGCGCCCTGAAACAAACGTAGATGTTGTTCCAGAATGACATCCCGATAGATGTGGCCTGTCATCGTTACACTCTGAACATGCAGGTCAGTTCTGGAACCAAGAATAATTCCTCCCCAAACGAGCCATCCTGCACCACCGTAACGGTGTCGTTCAATGGTGTTTCTCTTGGTGGTAACGGGTACCTGGCGCTCTCCATATGAAAGTCCGACGAGAATCAGACTGCAAACTAAACCTGGACTCGTCGGAAAACATCACACAAGACCACTGTTGTGGTGTCCACAATGCATACTCTCTACTCCAGGTTAATCGCAGCGACAGTGAGTTGCGGTAAGTGGAATGCATCTGACAGGCTTACGAGCATATAGACCAATGTGCCTAAGCGTCTGTACACGGTCTGCCTTGAAACTGTCGTACCGGTAGCTGAAGAGAGCTGACGAGACAGGTCTAATGCTGTGCTCCGTCTGTTTATTTTGGCAGTAACTGCTAAATACCGGTCCTCATTCAGCGTTGTAACTCGGGGCGACCTGTGCTGTAACATCTACTCACATTACTATCATCTTGGAATCGTTGCCAAAGCCTGGAGATGACACTCTGCTCGATTCCAAGTTCCCTCGGATACTTCCAGCTGGGTACGTCCACATTCCAGTCGTCCGATAATTCTACCACGTAAAAATCATCCAAATGCTTCCTTTGTGCCATAACTATGCGGTTATTGCACTGAAAGGCTTTTTAAAGCGCTTGTGAACAATTTTACTTCTTTGCCACCATTCCTTATATACCCCCTCTCTTACACTCGTCATTGTGACGTACTATCCGCGCCATCTGTTGGTTTCCTGTAATTTGCATATTCTTCTTCAAGATGTGTGTGATAATTCTACAGGTGAAATTTTTATTTTATAGTTCAATTTCTGTGTGATTCTGAATTATCCTTAATTTATGGACATGAGTGTATTTTTATAACAATGTATTCAATGGATAAATATCTTTGTGCTTGTATTTCATTAGCGTATGTGTCAGAAAGCACCATAATGGGTATATTGGTTAATTGCAATATACATGGGATTGATGCCTTAATTTCGCAAGCTAAATAAAATTTGTAAATTAATAACTATATTGACATAAAACTATAATTATAATTATGTGGCATTGTAATTTATATTTTTATGTAAATTGCCCACAAATATTTTAAAATGAAAAATCTCACATCTGATACTTATTCTACACATAAGTATAAATTATTTTATCTGATATTGGTGTTAAAATATATTATTGAAACTTTCTTATTTCTTTCTACTAATGTATAAAAAATAAAGAAAGCGATCTATTTGACTAGACGTACTAAATTTTACAGTTACAAAATAGATAAATGCCGCAGAAATTGCCATAATTTATATATTGGTTAATGACAAATATACAAATGAACGAATGAATTCGAAGTGGGAAATGTGTTCTTTTTATGTGAAATTAGATTGATGGAAAATAATAAGTAAGAATAACTGGTGTATTTTTAAAAGAACAATGTTGAAAAGTACTAAAAAACAATCATATAGTAAATCATATAGTTATAAAAAGCATATAGTATAGTATTAGTAAAATTTCAGCATTGTCCTTTTTTAAGAATTTTACAATTTTATATAAAAAGAGATTCGATATTCACTTTTACTTGTGAACTTTTGATATCTAAAATTTACTTTATTCTCTGACTTATTATATTGAGAAAATCTCAGTTTGCTACCATGGTACTTTACCCTTCACTCCAGACATTTCAATTTATAATCTTACAAAACCTTTATGGCAGACGCTATGCAAGTAAATAATAAAATCAAATTCTTACGATACAGTCCTATAATTTTTCCATTGTTTATCAGGCATATTAAAATAAGGATTGGGAATATAAAAGTTATTAGAAATATTTTAAAGTTGGCTCGTGAATGTTATTTTAAACCTTCTAAATAAATTTGGTGCTTTAAACATGTTCAACTTTACAAAACTAACCAATTATTCGTCTAATTTTACACAACTAATAGATAAATACTCTTAATTTGACAATTATTCTGCATTCAATTGCTAACAAAAATGGATTTATGAAAGAAAAACTATTGAAAATATTCTACGTACTAGTATACTGATGATGAGATGGTATCATAACCGAAACACTTTGAACACAGCTTAAATGTTAGTAAAATAGTCCATTCCAACACGTATAACTGAAAAACTGTGCATGAAAACAGCTGAACTTTACAAATTTTGACTAAATATTATTTTAAATACTAATAACTAAATGGTAAAATAAATTGCACGAAATGTTATCTTTAATAATTGTCAATACCATACAAAATGACAGGATGATTGTTTTAACTTTTCATAAAAAAAAAAAGCAATAAACCTTTATCAGTTAATTGTCTTTCATAGTATCCTCTTTGCTTTGACAATGTGTTGACATGAGTTGATCTCTTTAATCCTTCTTCAGATTACAGTACCGAGGGTCCTCCGAACGATATCGGATTCCAATAAAGGGATTGGGCGCATCTTCCTTTATCTTTTCCCTCCGCAGTAAATTCAACTTCCCCTGTTTCTTTTCGACACTTTATCAGTTTTTAGTTTTCCTTTCCATTTGCTGGAATGACAATGTCTCAACAGGATAAATGAATGATATATTACCGAAAGTTTTATTCAATGATACTGCTTTTTTATAAATATTGCTGTTTTCAGTAATCCAGCCTTTCTGCTACAGAATATATACAGCTATATTCTAAAAATTTAATAGAATGTCTAGGCTAAATTTATTTAAAATAAAGAATGGTTACAGTTAAATATTCTGAGACTTTTAGCTCACTAACTGTTTATTTGACATTGCCCGTGTATTTATTTAACCTATATTATGTCAGAGGGGGCCTGATGGCCGAGTGACTATCACTCTTAATTCCAAAATAGTTGATGCTACCATAGAATTTAATAATATCAAATATTTCAATTCTTACTCTTATTAACTACTACTACTACACCACACCATATCACTGTGCCTAGAGCTGAGTTGCTCCTTTACAATTTGGGCATGATGTGGGGGAGAAGAAGTCTGATTGGGACCTACGGTTTAAAGTGGATTCAAACCCCTACATACATACATGATACCGCCGGGATTGGAACCCGATACCTGTGGTAACGAGCGCCAGAGAGCTAGCCACTCATCCGGCCCCAATACTTATTAACTGCGATTAGAGATGCAGAAAAGTGTTTTCGTTTATTTTTAAACCATTTTAAAATGAATGTGTCTTAAAGGATACTTCATTTCTTTGGTCAAGTGAATAATTTGTTTGATCACTAGAGAATTTAACTTCTAACTTGCTTCCATTTCAAGCCCTGAGCTTTTCTTTTAATTAAATCCTTCAATGAGTAATGTTAATACTAAAATTGTGATGGGCCATGTTAGTAAATGGTGCGCTATTAAGGAAATTGTTTTAACTCGTAGACAACTTTAGAGTGGCATTAAAATTAGTTTTTACTAAAGCATTTATAAGGTGGTAATGGAACGTGTGGGGTCTGATGGCCCAGTGAGTAACACTCTGGGACTCGGTACCACAGATATCGATCCCGGGAGTGCTATGGATGTTTGTAGTGACTAGGAATTCGTTTTAAACCGTAGATCCGGTCTAATAGGCACTATTGGGGTAGGGCTGACAATACTACCCCGTAAAAAGAAAATAGTTCATGTTTTGAAATCTACTATTAGACAGACGGCCTTGGCGCACCAAGCGGCTGTTGCGCCAATGAAAAAAAGATGATTATGTCAGACTGGAGAATTTAATGTGATCGAAGAATGAATGTAGCATAAAAATTGAGTTGGACCCTCGCCATACTTTTCGTTGGGAGGCACTGCTGGGTCAATAAATAGGAAATATTTATAGAATCAATCAAAAAAAGGGAAATGAAATTGTCATGTTCACTGATTTCAACAAACTACAATTTCGCTATTTAAAAGAATGACCTCACTGAACCAGCATTTCTATAATTCGTCTCAAAGAGTTATTTAGTGAAGAAAGAGTAATATTTGGGGTTAGCGAATATCCTAGAAGAAAGACCTTTTTGCAATACTGACCCCCAACTGATAAGTGAAGGGTGGATTAAATGTCCCCGTTGACATATGACCCTGCTTTGCCAGACTACAGAAAATCAAACATTTTTAATTTTTATTCATGGAATTAAAACATTCATGATATATTCATCATTCCTCTTAAATTTAAAACTAAATTTATAAATTTTTTTTTTACTTTTAGTTTTTTATGAACTTTAAAAATTGAATATTTGAATCAATTAATTTTAATTCAGTTACAATTAACTTAAGAACATTTCTAAATCAAGTCATGGCCCAGAAACCATCAGATAGTACCAGACAAACGCGAGAAGTAAAATTTTTTCAATTAATAAAGTAATAATTAGAGTTTGTACATAATATTTTGGTCAGACAAACACAAAATAATTTATAACGCCCCGATAAGAAATCTCGATTTTTAACAAACACTCTGATGAAAAAAATAATGCAAGATAATTTTTTTCGAGATCTCAAAAATTGAATATTTAAACAATCATCTTTAATTTAATTAATTTTCTTTTAAATTAACGAAAAGTTCTAAATCAAACCATCAGAAAGGTACATTAGTTTTAGTAAATTTTATTATGAAAAAAAAAAAAAAAAAACTGGTGAAAACTATAGATAAGCGATCTGTGATTAAGATAAGCGATCTGTGATTAAGATAAGCGATCTGTGATTAAGATAGGCGATCTGTGATTAAATAAAAATCTTAATCACAGATGTTAGACACTGATAATGATTAATAATGCTGTTGTCAAAAAATAAATTATCGTGAATAACTATTTATAAATAAAAAAAAAACCTTTTTAAAGTAAAATAAATAATATAGTAGAATATATGAAAATTTATATTTAAAAGGTCGGCAATCGCATATACTACAAAAATTGAATATTTGATATAATTAATTTTTAATTTAGTTAATTTTTTTAGCAATTAAATTTAAAGAAAATTTCTAAATCAAGTCACCAAATGGCTCAAATGCCATCAGATAAACCAAAGCGAAGCAGAAATTTGTTTTTGTTTAGTTAAAAAAGAATTAATTAAGAGTTTGTACGTTGTATTTTGCTTAGACATACGGTTAAAGAATAATGGCATCATAATGCTCTTAATGTTATAGCTTTTAATTTACATTGAAATACCTTACGTACAAACATCCAATTTTATATGTATAGATGATTAAGCATGTGTCGTATTTGACGTGACCGTAAATAGATAATATCTTAAATTGTGGATAATAACTGGCAAGAATGTAATTTATATATTTAGATTCAAATAGTCATAAAAAATTATCTATTATACTTGAGAATTGCTATCTTTACTAGTTCTTAATGAATATGATAACAGATTGAATAATCCATGAGAAAATGAATTATATCGAAAATGTATTCGTCCTTGTTTAAATAGGCAATATAGTTAATATAATATAAGAATACACAATTATATTATACATATATATATATATATCATTCGTTTATAATATATGTCTAGTATATAATAAATCTATGGTTAATATAGTATTATATAAGAAAAAACTTTACTTAAATAAGAATAGCAAGAAATCTATGCGTTACATGTTTTCATTGAAGTTTTAAATTTTTTTAATATCTCTAAATCAAAAATAATTTATGCATTTTTTAGATGAAGTATAACAGGTTTGATGTTAATAAAATCAAATTATGGTATATATGAAATTGTGAAAAAGTAATTACTGTTTTAAATCAAAGTAATGATTAAAGTTTGGGGAAAAAATAATGTATGTTGTCTCAAATACATAAAAAAATTTTCATTTTTACCTTTATATGTAGTATTGTACTTTATGTGTGTTTTAATACTTTGAATATGTATAATTATAAGGGGTATTATATCAATGGTAATTTACATGCTAATTGTATGAAAAATTCAGTTATCTCTTGAAATAACCAATCATTGTGTAAACAGTAAACCTAAAACTTTCTAAGAACCTGGTTTGTGTAAAAGAACATAAAACTTTCACTCGAATAGATTAAATCTTTTTTTTTTTTTTTTTTTTTTTTTTTTTTTTTTTTTTTTTTTACAAAAAATGATTCATTAAATATCAAAATTATCATTTAAAAATGAAAATTCTTCTAATAATCAATATTTAACTTTGAATAAATCAAATTTACATAATTGCGGACGGAAATTTTTGAAGGATATCAAATGACGGAAAATAATATCATAGAAATTTTAATTAATATCTAATTTATTTCTAAGACGATCAGTTACTATTAAAGTAATAAATCCTATTGATCTCTGCTAAGGAATTATTATAACTAATTTATTGCAATAAAAATAAAGTTGAATATTATCTCATAACATTTATTGTAATATAATTAGGGAAAACAATATGGTTTATTATAAAATAACTAAACATTGAAAATCTTGTATTTTTGTAGGCTTCCTGATGACGGAAAAAGACGAGGAATACCCTATTGAGATCCAGGCTGGCAGCATAGAAGATGGAGGATTCGTCAGGTTCAACAATTCCAACTATACGAATCTGAATTTTTCGGGTGACTACATCTTCAACCGAATGGATACAAAGATATGTCTTATACTGGCATATACTTTCGTCTTCTGCTGCTGCTTCTTTGGTAAGTTTCTTAAGAGATCTCACCTTATCTTCTATATGACATATGCAGTCATCCACCTGGCATAAAATCCCATAATGATTGCTATTCTGTTAAAAATACAAAACCTGAGATATATACGTGTAATAGCAATAAATAAAGGTAAAACTTTATTAGATTTTCTTATTGAATACTTCATATAAAATGATTTGTTCGTTTAAATCCTCCATGCTCATATAGCAGTAATAATATAGTGTGCCTCATTATTATAGTATGTTAACGGATTTAATGATTGGAGTATGTCAAAAGAATTTTAAGACTGGGTTTATAAAATTAAATAAAAATAAATATTTATATTTTTTTAGGAATTTTATTCAAAATAAGCTCCTTCGGCTTCAGTATATTCGTTACAGAAGATTAATAACATCGCGAATGCCTGTTCTAATTAACTTCGTGGGATTGTCTCCAAATCTGATGTCGAAACTGTTTGTATAATTACAATGTCATCAAAATAACACCCTTTTATCTTCATTTTAAGTTTTGGTAATAAAAAGAAAAGTCACAAGATATTAAATTAGTGGAATTCTGTGAAGATTTAACACGCAGAAGTTATTTTTGCCAAGTATCCTGAGTTCTTGTGCATTATCACGCAACAAGCAACAATTGTTTTCATCTCGATATTTACCTTATTACCCGATTTTACCCTAGTGGGGAGCTTAATGGCTTACACTCAGCACTTTGTAGCTTCGTTTTTGGATCATACTGAAAGCACAATATATTATCACCTGTTACAATTGCTTTCAAGAAGTAAAAACTTCATTCAGTTTTACTTTTAAAGTATATGTTACAAGCAAATAATAATAATTAATTAATGAGATTAATTGAAAAAGCAATGTTTGTAACATTCATTGTTCAATAGTTTTGATGAATTATTTTACACGTGACCATAAGGAATCTACATAAGATCAGAAACATAGACGTTGTATTGTCTAAATTTAAAATAATCTTTTATATTCATAATTTGATTGATAACAATACTTAATATTTATAACTATTCGATTTATTCTGATACTTTAAGTAACAGTAAGTATACTTAAAAATAATATATTAAAGACTTATTAACTCGTATTATTATTTAAAAACATAAATAAATAGATATATTTTGCTCATGATAAACCTAAAGTGTAAAAATAATATAATTGAAAAATAAATATGCTAATGTAGATCAATTTTCAAAAATAATTAGCATCATAAAAAAGATTATATGTAAACAAAAACTGTCTCATACCAATGCATTTCTACAAATATTTTACTCCTTCATTTCATAAAAAATTTAAACCTATCAATAGATAGCAAAATAGGGTATATTTAATAACACAAAAAAATGTGTTTCAGAGATTGGGAATAAAGAAATTCAAATTAAGGATATATTTCCCAAAAGAAAAATTACTGAATCATATATTAAGACTACATCCTCACATATTAATGTAATCATTCAATAAAATTCTTTTATGTAAGAGAAAAAATATGTCATATCAGAAAAAAAGGGATGTCTGTTATCTGTGATGATATGTGCCACATCTATATCTCTATGCTAACGCTAGTAAAGCTGAACAAATAATAAATGGAATTTCACATTACATTATAACTAAGTAATTTTCTAATTAAATAACAGTATAAAAAATAACAGATGATATAGCAGTAGATAAATACAACATTTATATATAATATATAACTATAAATATAACGATAAATATAACAGTTAAAAAATTGAGCAAATCTTTATATTAATGTTCATACTTTAGAATGAAAAGAATGATTTTTATTTATTTATCTGCTTTGATGTTCATCTAAATCTTTCTCTTTGTTTCACTTTTGACAGTCCTTATTTAAAAAACACTTAAAATGTTGGTAAATTTTAAACATATGTATGCAATAAATTAATTATTAACTTAATATTATTAAATGAAAGTGATAGTTTTATAGTAAAAAAAAACATTATATAATTTTAATATATAATATTAAAACAACAATGGCTCAACGAACAACAACATAAACTATGATAGAGGACTGAAAAATTTGAAGCAACAATGTCGAGTGTCAAAAATTAAAGTATGGAAATTTCAAACTTTTATCAGATTATATTAAATATGTTTTCAATAGTTTTATGACTATTACTTGATACGATGTCATTTGAAGGTTAATTAAGAAAGATATCTTAAAAATCCATGTCATGAATTTTAATATGTCACAAAATTAATTAAGTAATAATGTTGGCTTCACATTTATTTTTTGTGGCTGGATTCCCTAGGGACATACTGTATTCATATGCCGGTAATTAAAATGAGCTCCATGTTTATACGTAAGCATATTTAAAAAATATTATTCACACTAAAAGTATGAAAAATAAAAGAGCTGATATTATGAAATATCTGAAGTTGAGTAAAAAAGTGATTGATTGAGTGTAAATATAAACGTTTTCTATTAAAATCTGATATGTTGACAAGATCAACTTCTTGTGCTGAAAAGCTGATTATAAGACAAATAAAAACAAATTTTCTGGCTTGTATGTTATAATACAAGAGCGTCTGCCAATTATTAAATTTTATAATATTATACGAAGATAAATTTTGAAATCTTAACTAATTTAACAGATTTCTCAACGCCAATATTTTTAATTTATTTCAGCGGTAATTCAACAAAGAAAAGATTTAAATTCAATTTTGATTATGTTTCATTTGCATTTCGAAAACTATTTTTATTATGAATGTTCGACTTATTACATTATTACTCGGTTTGTTATTCCTTAAATAATACAATTATATTTACTTTTCGTTTACAATCATAAACAATTCATATTTTTAAAAATTGTTAATATAATAGCTATTTAAATTAAAACACGCTATTATACAATATGCAGATAAACATAATATGCTATTACAAAACTGCATCCTCATCTAAATATTTTTATTTCTATGTTATTTAGCTTTTAAAATATTATTTCTAAAAGCTACGTTTTCAAAGATTTAATTGTTGATATGAATAAATATTTAACTTCGAAACTTCAAATTAAGTTTCATCATTTGTATCTGCCGTTTATTGCGGAAATATTATTGTCTTGATGCATACATTAAGTTTTAAATAAAAAGAGAATCTTTGATATATTAATCATAAATAACCTAAACACTAAACAGATATATTAAGTAAATATTTTTATGTATATTTTCTTCTTCGAGATAACATACATGATATCTGAATTTGAAATTAAGGTCCATTTAAATGATAAATTAATGTAAAACAAAAATTAAAGTAGATCTTAATTTATTCATAAGATCATTTAGATAAATCTAATATTAATACACTGTTCTGGTTATATCATTGATTACAAATGCTTTTGCCATGTTTTCCCTTAAGAAAATTTATCCAAAGCTCAAAACCCGTATATAAGCCGAAATAAAAAAATCCTGTAACTTTCAAATATGTCGCTATGAGGGCGAAAATAAATTTGCCAAGCAAATAAAATGGGTGAAATATTTTCCAATTAATTCTCTATGAAGCAAAACGCCAGGCACCAAAGATGATAGTTATAAATCTGGTAAACCAGAGTTAACCTGGATTTTTTTTTCTTTTAGCATAAAAGTTCACCCATTTTACCAATTTAAAAATAAATGCCTACATTTCACCAACAACAAATTTTTCATTTTGGCGACGATGCAACAAGCCAGCACATAATCAAGTTCGAAAATTAAACAACTAAATTTCGTAAAAAGAACTCATTTAATTTTTTTCATAAACTTAAGACGTATAAACTAAAGAAATAAAAATGTGTATTTGGCGATTTATCGCTTGCGCCCGGATAAAGGAAAAATACCTTCCTTTTTTTGTGAGATAAGCCGATCCGCATACAAGCAGACCCCATAATTTAGCTTTAAAAAGGTCTAAAAATTCTTATACACGAAAATATAAGGTAATGCTTTAAGGAAACTTTTCTTTATTGCATTGAAATCTCACTGTACTGAACTCATAAATTTCTGAAATTTTCATAAATATCAAACACAAGTTCAAGTTTGAAATCGAACTACATTCAAAGAATTGTAAGGAATCTTTTTCCCCTTCTAGAAAAAGACACCTTCTGCCTTTGGGCTTTTAGAAACAGAAAAAGAATACGATATATGTAGAACGGGAAGTTAGGTATAAGAAGTGCAATGAAATTCTAAATAGATAAAATCGAAATTGGTGATCTGCCAGGTTCCATCATTCAACCTGGAGGAATATTCTCAGGTTCACATCCAATACTGGTTTAGTTCTTTATCCTTAGGACAATTCAATTTTGAAACAAACAAAATATCAGTGGTCGTATCAATTGCTGAAGGCATTTGCTGTTGAAGGCAAAAACCTTCAAATAAAAAAAAAAATTTTAAGTGAAATTTTCATTTATAGAATAATTTAAAGTAGAGAATATTTTATGTTTTTAATTAATAAAAGGATACTAATTTTACGATATATACGGTATATTTTTTAAGGGACGTTATATTTTTAAACATTTAATTTTATTTTAAAATTCTCACATTAAGAATATATTTACAAGGTTTGCTGTGTTTTACAAAAATTACATTAATTTTACAAAAAATGAAAACAACGAGAAATTATTCCTTGTAATTTCAAATCTTATTTATTTAATCATCATAGTTTTCTGGTATAAGATTAAAATCCCTATATAATGTAAATAATTATAATTTCGAAAAAACCTTGTAATTTTTGCAAAACTTTGCAAACCTTGTAAATATTTTCTTAATTCGAGAAATTTTTAAAAATACAAATTAACAGTAAGTTTAAAAAAAATATAACTTACAGTCATACCGTATATACCGTAAATATACCACGCCTTATATATAAATATACAGTTTATACAATTATATCGTATATTTAAAAATGCAAACATACTGTAATATAATAACCTGATCTTATATAATCATATTCAAAGTAAAATAATGAAAAATATGAATTCAAAATTTTTATAAAAGATAGTAAAATATTTAACTAGTAGCCAGTTATAATCATTAAAGAAAAAGTTTTCTAAATATATCAACATAAAATGGAAACACAAAAGTTTTATTTTAATTTTTGTCCTCAAATTACGTTCATTTATAAAGAATCATATGTTAACTTAATGAAGAATATATATTTTTTATGAAGAATGAAGAAAGCACTTAAAAAATGAAGAAATATACATTCTTTTCAAATTTACAATTATGCAAATTTATATATAAATTTAATAGAAAATTCATGTTTAAGATTATTACATTTAATAAACGCTACGCATATCATATAAAATCATATTTGAATAATGTAATCCGACTAAAAAGGCATAACCATATAACAGTGAAGAAACTGAGAAATTAAATTTAAAGATATTAGCAAAATTTTCAAAAAATATTTCGAACCATGTATAATTTAATTGTTTATAATTCAACATTAACTCAAAACTTTCAATTTTATTAAACAAAGCAAATTCAATCTGATATTCAAGACAAGATTATTAAAAAATAATAAAAATACTTTATATTTCTATGCAGTAAAGAATAATTTTTCAATTGAATTGAACACTTTACAACGAATTTAATGGTTGAATTCGTTGGAAACATAATATGGAATTCACTTATATATAAAAGAAATATTGTTTTGATTCAAAGCGACGAAATATAGGGTAATTTATTAAATTAAATTTTTTTTTTATTGTAATAGTTGCAATGAATATAATATCCCAAATTAAATAAAATGTATTTAATGTGCACATATATTTTATACATATTTGCATTTTTATAATAATGCAGGGAGATTATTCTGAAGAGTTTGTCTTAAACGTATACAAAGTCAAACAATACATAATTGCTTCCTTTTAAGTCTTTAAGTCTTTCATTAGTTGGAAAAAAATATAGTAATATTTGACAATTTTGGACTTTCATCAATTAACATTAGATGAAAGTTCAAAATTAATAGTTAATTTCAGTTTTTATAATAAAGATCATTAAATATTTTAGTAAAGATAATGCTCTGATTTTTGTTCTTTTAAGCACCAAAACCAACAATAGAATCCACAAAATGTAATAAATACAAAAATTGAAAAAAGGCTTTTACAATTTTATTAAAAGAGTAAGTTTCATTTTCAAAATAAGTGTTATTTTTCGGTATTTAGTCGGTATTTTTTTTTTTTTTCGCATATTTCAATTATACTTTATTTTTCTGTATGTATATTTTTTTTCATCTGTATGCATCACGCCCTTTGAATCTTATTCAATACTTCATTTTTGTTCTTAATCTCATCTATACATATCTTTTATCACAGTTTTTAATAGAATTAATTCAAAAGAATATTCATATGATTTTATTAAAAATTAAATGGATAAATTGTTTTAAATTTTGATCAAAATTTCTTTAAGTTAAAAATGCATTATGAAATTGAAAGAGAGACATATTTTACTGTAAATGAACCAAAATGGTGTCTAGGATAATTCAGCTATTAATAGAAATCATCAATCCCTATTTTTAAATCTCTATTAGCAATAAATCAATAATTACAGAAAGAAGATCTCTTAAACATCTTTTGTTTCTTTTTATCGATAAAAAAAATCAATTTTAATCAAATGTAATATTTTTGCCAACTTTTTAACACCTTTAATGGAAAAAATGTATGAAGATTTTTTTTTTTTTAATGAAAACTACAAAATCCATCCTATTTTAGTTTTGGATTTTGTAATCTATAGAAATAAAATGTAAATGGAGAATTTATGGTATTTAATTTTAAATAATTATAAATAAATAATTTTAAAATAATTATATAATTATAATTTTTAATAAATTATTTTGATTTACAGTTAATTTACTAAAATTTCAAATAAGATTATTTCAGAAGATAAAAAGCACAAATTTTTATATTTATAAATTTAAATATCTATCTATCTGATGAATGTTAGAAAAACTGAAACATAAAATACCTATTAAAACGAATACTGTGTAGTTGAAGAAGTGTGTATAAAATTATATATACATATATATATTTAAATTGTGTTGCTATAAATATATATAAATATATACACAAAAACCATTTTCAATATTTTGGGGTTATTTAAATAATATTCTAGCTTCTGTTTACTTACTTACATTTAATTTTTCTTTGAAACTCAATTAAGTACCAGCATTACCAAAAAGCTCAAAGCAGAAAGCTGAATAAAATGAGCTAGATTATGTTCGAGCACAAAGATTCTAAATCATTAACTAAGAGCATAACTTTCAGTAAGATATAAAAAATAATTGCCCTTTCGTATATACATTTACTAGCCAGTATGACATAACTGGTCTTTTTTTTACAGGCTTTGCAAGCCGAACTAATCTCGGTAAGCCAAACTTTCAATCTTAAAAGAACAAAGCCAGCTATCCTCCTTTGTACTCCTAACGGAGAAGATTCTGTAACCTTCGGCAGCATTTGCATAAAATTATGTTTTCTTTTGGCTAAGAATATTTCACGGGTAACTCGTAGAGAAAACTCACTTGAGACAAAGTGAGATTTTCTTTACTTTACAGCTTAAGAAGGTTGAAATATTCCAGTTGATTCTCAAAACTTACTTTTTAAAATGGAAATTAAAAACTTAGTTATAAATGTAAAAGTGTGTAGTTCTTCTATATGAAGAAAAAAACTATACTGGGATGCAGTGATAGTTAACAAAAAAAAATATTTCAAAACTTCCACTAATTGAAATATAAAATTGCTTTTCCTTCATGGGTAAATGAATCAGATTAAATAAGAAAAACTTTTCTGAGGTTTCACTTCTGAATTTCAAATAACTACATAAGCTTCTTTTGTCCAAATATACAAAACGCAAATTAATAGAAACACCCACAGTTCATTGTTATGGAGAATGGCCCAAATTCTCTCTCAGATTGAGGAAAATCAATTATGTAAAGAAAATTATCGCATAAATTCAATGATAATCTCCTGGGTTTCCTAAAAGCGTGCAATTTGACATAATATGACATTTCTAAATGAAACATAACACAAAGATGGATTAGGTCTTTGGTGATTTTTTGTGTATGACAAAAAAGGTGCTTGCTTATTGTAATATTCATTTAAGTGCTATTTTTTTTTCTTCTAAACCTAAAAAAAGATTTTTAGCAAGAGGCTTTTATTCTATAAAATTGATGACATAAAGCACAGAGATAGATTTCGTTTATAAATAAAATTACCAATAGAACTATTTTATTAATGATGCAATATCAGTTCCTGTGTTACAAATTGATTCTCTAATAAAACATAGATAACTATTAACTAATTTCTAATACAACTTGAACCTTTTAAAACAACACATTTAGTAGATGCCTTATCTGCAATGCAATAAAACTTATTTACAACATCAATACAATCAACAATGAATTATTTACAGCACATTTATTAAATGCTTTATTTGCAATGCAATAAAACTTATTTACAATCAACAATGAACTATTTACAGATGACCCACACGTAACAAAAACAACAACTGCAACATCAACAATGGATATAGTAAAGAACTATATAGGATATAGCATAGCACAACTCGAACTTACCCTCTTTCTCCCCTTACTCTTTCTCTGTCTTTGCTTTTATCTTTTGACTTTTCTGGGTTCAAAATATTTCACCATATTTAAAAAACCTAATATTAACAACATTTAATGAAACTTTTTAAATTTATAATTAATTTGCTAAAATTTCAAATAAGAATTTATGTATTTTTGTATTTATTAATTTAAATTTGTACCTGTCTGATAATGATCGAAACACTGAAACCTAACATAACTATTAAAATGAATATTGTGTACTTGAAGTTTATATAAAATTATATATACAATGAATAAACTTTCAAGAAGGATTTTTTTATTTAACAAAAATGTTTTTTTTTACAGATTTCAGCTAATGTTTAAGTACTCTAGTCATTAACAACTGCTTTTACTAGAGTCTTGAATACAATTGCACTAGTGATTAATTTATCACTAATTTAATTATTATTAATGTCGAAGTAACTTCTAAAAGTAATTATTTTGTCACCGACGCATTAATTTAAATCCCAATGAAATAAAATAACATAGTCAGGTGTTAGATATTATGTTACAATTAATGCTGTTTGCGAAGTAATTTGAATACCTGATTATTGTTAAAATCAATTTCGTTGTAAATTTAAACTATCTGTTTTAAATAAATATTACCTACAATTAATGTATTCTAATGGAAAAGACGAAATATTTAAATACGTTATTTTCAGAATATAATGATCGTAGAAGATTGAGATAAATTATTAATGACAAGATTATTACAAATGTATACACAATTTGCATCGAATCTATAACTTTCAAAAATATGTATCTCATAAGATTGTCAACAATTTTCACCTTACGATTCTATTCATTAACAGAAGTGTAAAAAACATTAGCAGAAAAGTTAAATTAGCAGAAGAGTAAAAAAACTTTCTCCATTTATGAAAATAAGTGTAATTGTATTAGATTCTTATTCAGTTTATATACTCACTCTTTACTGCCTTATACGACGGACTTGTTTCGTTCCTTCAACGTGAAGCAAACCATCGTTAATACTCAAATAAGAATTTGTCGCTGTGCGCTCATCCAACTTTTATCCACCTTAGCTCAATTTCATAAAGTTTTTCAACGCCTGTTTCTAGGAGAAGCGCGGTTTATGTTTACATGATCTTCCTCCTGCTCAAACAAGTTCGCCGAAGGTCATACGCATTGTTTGTGTAGCAAGGCCTTTTACTACATGTTGAAGTTAACAAATTAAGGCCGTGTGATATGCATTTTAAAGGTACAGAAAACTCATATGAGTGAAAAATTCAAGAAGTTACTATAACTTCGCAATACGTATAATTAAAATTTTAATAGTTTTTTTAACAGGGATGTTCTTTACTTCTCTTCTCTTCTCTTCAACCATAATTCTATCATGTATCCGTGTCACATATTATTTTATAAATTAAATATTAAGCCTATATCAATGTGAAAATAATGTGCTATAGTGAATACGTGTCTGAGGTTTAGGTGGTGAAAACTATGGGAATTTTAAAAATTTTGAAAACTGAATGAATATTTATTTTTTTAAGTGAAAAAATTGACCTGAAATGAAATATTTCGGGAAACTCATCTATTGCTTCACCGTACTTGTTCAGCTTTTTGTTTACAATTGTTGTTAAGATATTTGCTATTTTTCTCTTACAGGGATATAAGCAAAATTTATTTCATTAGAAACTTGTCCTAAAAGTATTCTTGACTTTAAACATTATAAACTAGAATATCAGTGTTATTTTTTCAAAGAGATCGGTGATACATGCCTGTTTGTCTAACTTATTTTATGGACAATATAAAATAATATTAATATTTTTCTTATTTTGCTTGAAAGTTTCAAAAATTTATTTTCTATTTTTTATAATTTTTTTCTCATCTTATTCTGTGTGACTAGTTTAACACGCATAGACGTTTGTAGATTCTGAAACATTGGACATACAATTATTCATTCATTATTTTTTATTCTCTATATAGAATAACCACCAAAAGTAATATCAACACGCAAAAGCGCAATTAAATATTTTCTAAATTCCGAAATCCAACCCATTATTTCTCAAATCAACACAGCATTGTAATTACACACATCCTTACAAGTATACGAACCAGCTAAATTCGATATTCCTCCAGTCAGTAATCTACTTTTCTGATTTCTAATTAACATCTTGTACTCAGCTAAACAAGTTGTAGTCTCCAGATATCCGACATGTTCTTATCTAACCCTTGTTAGCTACCTTGAAATTCATTAATTGCTGGAAATGAAAAGACATGAGAAGGACAGTTAAGCCTTAAATTATTCTTCCGATTATTTGCTCATCAATAGATCATTAGTAAATTAAAGTTTCTCTAGGGGATTGTCTTGCTTTATGAGGAAAAAATAATTTGTCATCGTCTATCTACTATCTGACCAAAATCCATTGATAAGCATCGATTGGTACCAAAGGCATCAAGCCAACATGGTGGATATCTGAAAACAAAACTAGATCTTAAAGATAAAATGTTTGTTTGCTTTGGTAAATGTTTAACCAATACATTCTGCATTAACTTTCATGCGTTTGTATTGATTATCTCTCCCATAACTGCACTGTTACTTAAAATAGCTCGCCATCTTCTAACTCAATGATTTTCCTTGTTGCTCTAAGCACAGAAATAGACTACCGTGATATAAATATCTCTGTCTTGCATAGGATGAATTGTTTAATGACTTTAAATTGAATTATTTTGAATATTTTTACTTCTCCTTCTCACAACAACAAAAGTTTCCTGATGCAATGTGAGGATGATGCAAGTTGATGTAATGTCAGATTATTGTAAGATCGAAAATTAAACGATATAGCAAACATAATGTTCACTAATGTTTTAACTTTCATTTTCTTTTGACTTAATATAACGACAAATAAATTTTAGGTTTTTTTTTTTTTTTTTTTTTTTAAATTAAGTTTTTTTTTTTATTTTAATTAAATTATTTTGAATATTTTATTTCTCACTCTCACAACAACAAAAATGTTCTAAAATTAAACGATATAGCAAATATAATGTTCAATAATGTTTTAACTTTCATTGTCTTTTAACTTAATATAACATCAAATAAATTTTGGTTTTTTTGATTTTGTAATAGCATATAAATAAAAAAATCAATCATTAGTCTTTATCAATACGGAACTGGAATTTTATTCTTGAATGTAATAAATACATGATCACTTTTTATTAAAAAATATGTGAATTACTTTTCTTACTTATCTAATTTGTTCTGAATAAAATCTTATGTTTACTTTCGAACCTTTATTTTTATTAATTTAAATGCTATTGTAGAGAAGAGAATAAAAGGAATTAATTTTAAGTATAACTTCCAAAATACTAACACACAAAAATGCACAAAAATAACAAAAGAAATACCTAATTTTTTTTTATCATTTGATACACAATCAATATAAATACTATTTTAAAAAAGTTAAACAATGAACACTACATTTTCACAAGTAAACAATGAATGAGGCAAATTGGTTTAATTCTAAAAATAAGGCAAACTGGTATAATCTGGTAAGAATTTAAAAAAAAAAAAGACTTAATTTTTTTAAAATACATCATTTGTTTCATATTTGGAGAAAACTAAAACCAAAGCTTGTTTTTACCCATAAAATTATATTTATTGTTTGTATTTCAAATTTTTTATTGTGATCTCTGAATAATAAAAATGGAATCAAATGCATTTGTTCTGTCTGTGGCATTCTTAAATTAATCTGGGGATTTTGGACTGAGAGACAAGCCTACTTAACAAACTAACAGCATATATCATGGAATAAGTATAGTCGTTTTATATAAGAATGTCGTACTGGAGTCTCAAATCTTATTATATTTTACCAAATGTCCAGACAGTTGCTGGATTAATCTGATTTAATAGAAAAGTTACTGCTAGACATGTCTTCTCTGTAGATAAGCAATGCATTCTTATTCTGGATGTGAATACACAATAGTTGTAACTGGCTGTATTTTATAAAAAAAGATAACTGGTCTTATCATTTCCAAATATTTCATTTTTTTTTCCTTTTCATATTTTTATAACATTGGTAGATCTCAGATATTATAAGATATTCAGATAGATATTATAATAGATATAACAATATTAGATTCAGATATTATGATAGGTATTATAACACTGTTTCGTGATATTATAACGTTATATTTTATTTATATTTATATTTATTTTATTATTATTTTTTTTTAATATTATTTTATTTATATTATATTTTACACAAGTTTTCAGATATTGTAACATTGTTTGGATATAATGCATTCTGAAATGCTCTAGACATTCTTAAGGTCACGAAATTATTAAATGAAAAATATTGTATACTGACAAAGTTTCCCTACCATAGTTATAACATGTGTCATTAATACTAAGACTGTGTGAATTATGAGTTTAAATGAATAAAGCTAAAATAAAATTATGATTATTTTAAAATATATTATTTAACTTCTAATGTATTTCGACTGCATCAGCAAAGTATTTTGCACTTCTTTTTTTTTTTTTAAAGATCATTCCGCATATAATCTTTCAGAAACGTAGACAAAGTTAGTTTTATTATTCTTAATTTCAATTTTACTTAATCTAAAATTTTTAAAAAATAATCCGCTTTTGCAAGATTATGTAAATCTTATATATTACGTGAATATTTTTGAAAAGGCTGAGAAGTAAAGTTTCATTTTATCTTTTCTTTATTTTTAAGTGTAAAGAGGCAGTGTTATCAATATTTTTGCTGGCGATATGAATTTGAATTTTCTTCTATAAGAAAAATTTTTTTGTTACCTAATGTCATTCAAAAGACATTGTAATATAAGGATCAGATATTTTATGTAAAATAATAAAAATATTTACAATAAAGAAATCTTTATCTTTTAATTAATGCCACCACTTTTAAAAAATCATTCATTTGAAAATGTTTTAATCAATAAGATAAAATTTTTCAAATTTGTACTAAAATTTAAATATTGAGTTTAATAATTTAGAACAACAACAAGCTCTTTCGTACTTTTTCTTTCGTTAGCTTCATTGTATTTTCTGTAAACATTATACTTATTTACGTTCTTATTTAGTGATAGATATTATAAAATTTAATTCATATAATATTTTTAAAACAACAGTGATTCAAAATATAAAACTTTCTAAACTTAAAAAAATAATTAGACAAGTATTCTAGAATAGACTGCAATTTCTTTATCGCTAAATTTAACTAGACTTGACTAGAATTAACTAGATAAATATAATTTATATTTAAGGCATAATTCAAATTTGAAGGACTTAAAATTAAAGATTGATTATTGGATTATTACACTACAAATGTAAATAATCTAGAGCGTACATTTTACGTTTTACAAAACTTTCATTTATATAAAAATAAGAAAAGCAATGGATTAAATATTACAAAAATTGAAGAAATTTAAGCAAAAAGGTTTAAAAAATTTAATGTATGATGTTAAAGAAAAATTATATCTCATGAATAATTTAGCTTTAAATAACATAGCAGATACCTTAAATAAAAGTACGATCATTCCTTTATGATACATAAAATTTCATCATAAAATATAAAATATCTTAGCAATAAAATTGTGTATAGCTCACCATTTGAAGAAATTGTCCACTCAGACTTTCTTCACCATACTCAGAAATTAACTGCGTTTTTTGTACATATTCCTACAAACTGAAATGAAAAACTTTCATTTATCATAAATCTATAAATTAAATCAAACTTTGTTCTCTGCATTTTAAAATATTTATTTGCTTTAAATGAAATTAGAAATTAAGCATTAGCTTTCTGATTTAGGGTAGACAGAACACATAAGAAGATTGGAAATAAATATAAAGAAAAAGACTAAAAATTGTGGTAGTAAAGCAATAATATCACGAATGAATCATTATTTATACAAATTAAATACACTTTTGCAACTTGAAAATCTCAAAATAATGGATAAAAATCGTTTCGACAACTTTTTACATCCACACATTACGTGTTGAAACAAAGCCTCTGGGTTTTTGAGACCGTTCAACCTTAATTCCAGTTTCTAGTTAAACGTAAGGAAAAACTTTTCGTCTGATTAACATCAAGATAGGTTTGAATATTTATTCATGATGCATATTTAATTCTTATTTTTAAAATATTTTTGAGACAATCCAACCCTAATTTCAGTTTCCAGTTCAACGTAAGAAAAATATTTTTGGCTGGTAAACCTCAAGATAGGTTTGAATATTTATTCATGATGCATATTTTATTCGTATTTTTAAAATATTTTTTTGGGACCATTCAACCGTAATTTCAGTTTCTAGTTAAACGTATGAAAAACTTTATCGGCTGATTAACCTCAAAATATGTTTTAAATATTTATTCATAATGCATATTTTATTCTCATTTTTTAAAAAAATTCGACTGATTAACCTCAAGACCATCCAACCTAATTTCAATTTCTTAACTGGAAAAATTTTTCTTACGTTTAACTAAAAGTGAGAAAATTTTTTCGGCTGATTAACCTCAAGATAGGTTTGAATATTTATTCATGATGCATATTTTATTCATATTTTTAAAATATTATTGAATTTATCATTATAGAAATTTGGTATAAATATTTAGCACGCGCCTGTGCCTCTTTACTATCTATTTTTTTCGTCCTCAGGGGTAAAACTAAGATTCCTGTCCTTTCAATTTCCATTGTCCTTCACATTCCCATCACTAAAGTTTGTAAGAAAAAGAATTTATGATAAAATTCATCCGAGGACTTGAATCTAAAAATATTACCTGACGGAGGAAGAGCCTTCGAAAAGTCAGCTTAAGCTCTTCGGAATTTCTCTGAGGCACAAAGAAGAGGCGGCCTTGCTCTTTTGGCGCAAAATAACGCGAAGACTCCGCTTTTTGAAGGGAAAAAAGCCAAAATCAACCAAAAGGGCCGTAAGAAATGGGATTTCCGAAGTACTCCTGAATACATTTCATTTTTTTCTCTTCCTTTCCAACTTCATATGAACTGTCAAAAAGAATTTTGTGATATTCCTATTTGTAGCGCTTTTGTTCAAGTTGAAAACCGAGTCACTTCTCCTAGCTGTTTAGTTGATTTACTTTCCAGAAGTCGAAAACTCTTTTTTCTCTCTTTATATTAGACACTACTATTATCCTTTGTCCCAAATGTGATCAACAAACAGCCCAATAGATATCATTCCTCTTTCTTCCTTTGGATTTTTACCTTTTATTTGTTTTTGTTCTTCAACGGATGGACTGTTAAGATGAAAGTTGTGGTAACTGAAACCAGAAACAATTTGAAAAAATAACTTGGAATTTTCTTTTCTAATGCTTATTATGCCTGAAGGCATAAAAGAATGTGAGTAGTACACTGAAATGCAGTGTAACTTTTCAAAAAAAAATGTTCATCTAGTTATAAAAAAAAGAAGCAGTGGTTCTTAATAAACCATAACAAAATGAAAAAAAAAAAAAAAGAGAAAAAAAAAATCCAGCTTTTAAAATAAGACTTTCTTTCTCGTCATGGCCAAAAGCATTCCTATACAATTACATAAGTTTACACAAGTTTGAACTTATGCATTTTTATGAAAACAAGAATGTGTTCTCTTTAATTTTCAAATTAATATAATTAAGTAAATTTGTATTGAAATTTTTGACACTAAACAGGCTAAACGGATTTAATGATAAGTATTTTATGTTATAAATTTAGAATTAAACATTTAAACCTGTAAATTCGTGCTAAATAACATTTTGATCAATATTTTACTGCAGGATTATTAAATTGACACCTTCAAATTCATGAACTTTTTTGATTGAATTAGAAATCATTAATTATTTAAAATTTCTGTCATATTCTTTCTTTGAAAAGAAATGGCATCTTCAATATCAATTTTGGGAAAAATGAGTATAAATTTAAAATATACAATTTATGCATTAAAAACACATTATTAAAGTCTTTTCACCAACTTTTTATCATGTGCATCTTTTAAATTATCTATAATCAAATCTGAATGAAATAATTAATTAAGCAAAGTAATTTTACCTTTTTTTTTTATTACTCCCACATAAATTGCTAAATTTTCAATTATTCATATTCCCAAATAACAATAAATAATTTTATAATTTTATAGCAAGTAGGTAAAGATATTAAACAAGGATATCCCTTGAAGAATAAACAGCTTGGCATGCATACAACGTATGAGTCTAACTGTTGAACAGCAGCTGGTGAGGTAGTTAGTGATATCGATTGAATCCTTTAAAGAAATTCGTAGAATAAATTCGGCTGATTAACCTCAAGATAGGTTTGAATATTTATTCATGGCGCATATTTTATTCGTATTTTTAAAATATTTTTGAATTTATCACTATAGAAATTCGGTACAAATTTTTTAGCAAGCGCCTGTGCCTCTCTACTATCTATTTTTTCACCCTCAGGGTAAAACTATGAATCCTGACCTTCCATTGATGCACCTCACTAACGTTTGTAAGAAAAAAAGAATTTATGACAAAATTTATCCGAGGACTTGAATCTAAAAAATATTACCTGACGTTGGAAGAGCCTTTTTAGAGTCAGCTAAAGCTCTTCGGAATTTCTCTGAGGCACAAAAGAAGAGGCGGGCTTGCTTTTTGGCGCAAAATAACGCGAAGACTCCGCTTTTTGAAGGGAAAAAAAGCCAAAATCAACCAAAAGGGCCGTAAGAAATGGGATTTCCGAAGTACTCCTGAATACATTTCATTTTTTTCTCTTCCTTTCCAACTTCATATGAACTGTCAAAAAAGAATTTTGTGGTATTCCTATTTGTAGCGCTTTTGTTCAAGTTGAAAACCGAGTCACTTCTCCTAGCTGTTTAGTTGATTTACTTTCCAGAAGTCGAAAACTCTTTTTTCTCTCTTTATATTAGACACTACTATTATCCTTTGTCCCAAATGTGATCAACAAACAGCCCAATAGATATCATTCCTCTTTCTTCCTTTGGATTTTTACCTTTTATTTGTTTTTTGTTCTTCAACGGATGGACTGTTAAGATGAAAGTTGTGGTAACTGGTATCAGAAACAATTTGAAAAAATAACTTTTTCTTTTGTAAGACTTGTTATGCCTGAATGCATAAAAGAATGTGAGTAGTACACTAAAATGCAGTGTGACTTTTCAAAAAAATGTTCATCTAGTTATAGAAAAAATAATTGATGCAGTGGTTTTTCATAAACCATAAAAAAAATGGGAAAAAAAAAGAAAAGAATAGAACAAAAAATCCAGTTTTTAAAATGAGACTTTCTTTCTCTTCATGGCCAGAAGCATCCCAACACCCTAAAGAACATACCTACAGGTTAAAACAAGCTTGAACTTACTTAATTTTCTATAAAATAAATTAAATAATTTTCCCTTTATTAATAATGCATTTTATGAAAACAAGAATGTGTTCTCTTTAATTTTCAAATTAATATAATTAAGTAAATTTGTATTGAAATTTTTTAACACTAAACTCAAAAAAGATTTAATGATAAGTTTTTTTATGTTATAAATTTAAAATAAAACATTTAAACAGATGCATTAGTGCTAAATAATATTTTGATCAAAATTTTACTGCAGGTAATATTAAATTGACATCTTCAAATTCATGAATTTTCTATGATTGAATTAGAAATCAGTAATTATTTATACTCTCTGGCACATTATTTCTTTCAAAGAAATGTAGCATCTTCAAAATAAATTTTGGGTAATATGAGTAGAAACTTTAAATTATGATATTTAATAATAAAACTTTAGTCTTAAATATATATAAACAATACGTAAATAATATGCTAAAAACTTATTATTCAAGTCTTTTCTCCAACTTTTAATCATGTGGTTTTTATATTATCTATCGTCAAAATTTGAATGAAATATTTGATTAAACAAAGTGATTTTACCTTTTTTATTACTTCTACATAAATAGCTGAATTTTAAATTATTCATATTCGCAAATAACAATAAATAATTTAATAATTTTACATAAAGATATTAACAAGGATATTCCTTGAAGATTAAACAGCTTGTTATGCATTCATCGTATTAGTCTAACTGTTGAACAGCAGCTCGGGAAGTAGTTAGTGATATCGATTGAATCCTTTAAAAGAAATTCGTAGAATAAATTCGGCTGATTAACCTCAAGATAGGTTTGGAATATTTATTCATGGTGCATATTTTATTCGTATTTTTAAAATATTTTTGAATTTAACATTATATAAATTGGGTATAAATGTTTTAGCAAGCGCCGGTGCCTCTTTACTATCTATTTTTTCCTTTGAATCCTGACCTTCTATTTATGCGCCTCACTAAAGTTTGTAAGAAAAAAAAGAAATTTATGACAAAATTCGTCCGAGGACTTGAATCTAAAAATATTACCTGACGGTGGAAGAGCCTTCGAAGAGTCAGCTTAAGCTCTTCGGAATTTCTCTGAGGCACAAAAAAGAAGAGGCGGGGCTTGCTCTTTGGCGTAAAATAACGCGAAGACTCCGCTTTTTGAAAGAAAAAAAAAGCCAAAATCAACCAAAAGGGCCGTAAGAAATGGGATTTCCGAAATACTCCTGAATACATTTCATTTTTTTTTTTTCTCTTCCTTTCTAACTTCATATGAACTGTCAAAAAGAATTTTGTGGTATTCCTATTTGCAGCGCTTTTGTTCAAGTTGAAAACCGAGTCACTTTTCTAGCTGTTTAGTTGATTTAGCTTCAAGAAGTCGAAAACTCTTTTTCTCTTGTTATATTAGACACTACTATTATCCTTTGTGCCAAATGTGATCAACAAACAGCCCAATAGATATCATTCCTCTTTCTTCCTTTGGATTTTTACCTTTTATTTGTTTTGTTCTTCAACGGATGGACTGTTAAGATGAAAGTTGGGTAACTGATACCAGAAACAATTTGAAAAATAACTTTTTTCTTTTGTAAGGCTTGTTATGCCTGAAAGCATAAAAAAGAATGTGAGTAGTACACGGAAATGCAGTGTGACTTTTCAAAAAATGTTCATCTAGTTATAGAAAAAGAAGAAATGATGCAGTGGTTCCTAATAAGCCATAACAAAATGAAAAAAAAAGAAATGAATAGAACAAAAATTCCAGTTTTAAAATGAGACTTTTTTTTTCATGGCCAAAAGCATCCATGTACAATTGCGTAAGTTCCCACAAGCTTGAACTTATGTATTTTTTTTATAAATTTAAAATTTTTTTCCATTTAATTTTCAAATTAATATAAGTTAGCAAACGTGTATTACAATTTTTAACACTAGACTGGTAAAAAGGTTTTAATGATAAGTTTTACATTATAAATTTAGAATTAAACATTTAAACAAATAAATTAGTGCAAAATAACATTTTGATCGGAATTTTACTGCGAGAATATTAAATTGACATTCTCAAATTCTTGAACTTTTTATGATTGTGGAATGTTTTGGGAAAAATAATTATAAACTTAAAACTGTACTATTTATGCATTACAAACACATTATTAAAGTCTTTTGAACCCTTTTTTTTTCATGTGCACATTTTTAAATTATCTATAATCAAATCTGAATGAAATAGTTAATTAAACACTTTTAAAAATTCATACACATATTCCCAAATAGCAATAAATAATTTAATAATTTTATAGCAAGTAGATAAAGATATTAAACAAGGATATTCCTTGAAGATTAAACCGCTTGTCATGCATACAACTTATTAGTCTAACTGTTGAACAGCAGCCGGTGAAGTAGTTAGTGATATCGATTGAATCCTTTAAAGAAATTCGTAGAATAAATTCAGAAATTCCAAGATTCATTTTTTGCTCTTAAGTATCATGATGATTATTTAATAGTGGCTTCATTTTCATTTATGAATGTCATTTTATAACTAAATTAAATAACAAAATTTTAACAAATAATGTAATAACTATAAAATTAAGTATTTATTGACATAATTAATTGATATTATATGTTTTTTTTTAATTTTACTAAATGAATAATTATTTATCTTTTTTTTTTGACACATAAGAAGATTAAAAATTATATTTGTAACTTTTCGTTAGTACATTATTCTAAGTAGCTGAAGATAAAAGCAATCTTCAGCTACTTAGAATAATGTATCTAAAGCTTTATAAAAAATTATTCTCGTAAATTTACAATAGAAAAATAAAGTTTTCATTTATGTAAAATCGAAATAAAGAAAACATTTTTAAGAAATTCAAATACAGAATCCAGTATTTTGAAGTGCATTTAAATTTATAAATATCAATACATCAAAAATAAAAATTATGCAGTATTTCTTCCCATTGAACAGCATGATCTAAAAAATAGTCCACGTTACAGTCAGACAATGGAAAAATTCTTAGTTCAGTGCGAAAGTATGAAAAGTACTCTAGAAGATTAATCCAAAATAAACTATTCTTTTAAAGATTTCTGTAAAAAGTAAAGAACTGTATTTAAAAGTTATCTTTAAAGAAAAAAATACATATACCCAAATAATTTTAAAGGCTTCTATAAGGATCGTATATTATAAATTTTCAAAAAAGACTACTATTGACAAATACTAATTCTCAATAGAAATTTAAATGAAAGCTAAAAAAAAAAAAAAACTAAATTACCAAATAAATAATCAACTGCAATCAACTACCAATTAAATAATCAATAATAATAAATTGCCAAAGTTCCAAATATTTCTCATAATTATATCAATAATAATTGTAATATAGTTGAGTTATACTTAAGAAAAAAGGACGAATAAGATAATCCCTTTTTAATCAATAAGATAATCTTATTTATTAAGATAATCTTATTGATCTTATCAATACGAAAATATGATAATCCTACTCAATAGGATAATCACATCTTTATTGGAGAAACAGCTCCATGATGAGACAAGGCTGTCTGCTTATTGGCATATTTCTAGACAAACATTAGATGTTATCTTTTTTTACGGAAAAGGTTTATCAGTCCCTATACCCAATGCTCTACAATCATGTTAGACCGGATCTACGGTTTAAAGTGGATTCTGAACCACTACAAACATCCAAGGCACTGCGGGGACTTGAATCCTAAACCTGTGGCACCGAGCCCCAGACACTCGGCCATCAGGCCCCAAGATAATCAGTATAGAAATAAAATATTTGAATTTTAAGTCAAAAGCCTGTTAGTATAGAAATATTTATCAATTTTTCCTCAATAAATCTGAGACGTTAACAAAATATGATCAAATTTTATTGCATTATTATACTGATGGAAAAAGACAACCAAATTTTGAGTCAAACAATTCAAAAATTGAAAATAAATTACGATTTAACTGAAGACCTAAATAAACTGATGTAAAAATATGTGAGCAAACTTAGTTAAAAACTTTCAAATATTTCACAAACGAAAAGCTTAACAACAAAAAAAAATATTTACTAAACATTATTAAGTCACTCGAAAAGAGATAATAAGTCGAGGTATTCCCAGAACTAACTTTAAGTCCAAAACAGATGTCCGTTTGTTTTTTTTTTATTTTCCATAGTCCTTTCATCAATGAAATTGTTTTCTTCTCTCCGCAATTTAATGTGGTTCAGTCACGAAAGGAGATAACTACGAAAAAAAAGAGTGGGAGCAAATTTTAACAAATACTTCAGAGCCTTTTCATTGTTTTTTTTTTTTTTTTTTTTCTTTCTTTCTCTTTAATCTTTTTTTTTTTTCTTAAAATAGATTATTTTTAATTGACTATCAGTATTTAAATCGTTTTTCTACGAAACCCGGCTTGATAAAACGTTAATGACTAGATTTAATCTCTTTAAATTTCTTCCTCGAAAGTTAATTCCACTAGTTGAATAAAGCGATCAATAAAGGACTTTTATTCTGGTTTAAAATTTTCATTGGTTTCTGATTTAAGCAAAAAAAATCGATAGAAGTGCATCGATAGTGCGTTTTAAAATCTTTTCTTCTCAAAAATACATTTTGTAAAATTCGACTTTAAATTATTTAAAAGGAAGACATTAATGAATTCAATTTTTGCATAATTTAATAAATTCAATATTAGTTTTTTTTTTTTTTTTATTTTACAATCAACATCATTAACATTAAGAAAATCGCAATTATTCAGACATTTAAATGTATTGAAAATTCTAAAATTAGACTTTAAAATTTTTTAATCAAATCATTAATATTATTAAAAACTTAAATATTTATTATCATTTAATAATTCTAAATTCTACGAAAATCGAAAATGAAAAATTCCCCTTAACTTTTCAAAATTCTTATTATTTTAGGCATGCTTGAAATAATAAAAAAATAAATGTAATGTAATATGTTGCTGTAGGCAATAAAGAATAGAATTATTACATAATTTAATAAATTCACTATTGGTTAATTTTTTTTAATTTTTCAATTAACATTATTAATGCTATGAAAATTCTAATTATTTAATAAAACCAAAGATTGTCATTATCATTTAATAATTCTGAATTCTTCAAAAATGGAAAATTAAAAGTTTCCATTATCATTTTTAAAAATCTTATCATTTTAGGAATGTTGAAATACTAAAAAAAAAAAAAATATAATATAGATTCCATATAGGAAGAAAAGACGAAAAATGCAATTTTCATGTAATATAAATGTAAATGCTATGTAATATAATAATCGTAATGGAAATTTCAGAAATTCGAGTGATGAAACATAATTTTTTTTTTTTATTTCTATTGGCAAGAGAAAATGACAAACTCTTATGGGATCAAAACAGTGTAAAACACACACAAGTAAAAAGAAGACAATTTGTCTCATCAGCAAAATTCTAGAACTCCAATATCTTTTCACCCCGTAATCCCCACGCAAGGTCGGTCATCCTGTTATGTGGTGTCTGTCTATGATCTCGTTTTTCCCACAGAGCGATAAATTTGGGCTATCAAAAATGCCAATGTGGTGCAGACTACTCGCCAAACAGTCATAGCCCACCGCAAGTCTCAACATCGTAGATGACAAGAGAATGTTGAATCTCAACTTTCTTAGATTGGGACAGGCCGCCAGCCATTGTAAGTCGACATTCCATTGTAAGTCGCTCAGCCGACATGAAGCATCCCTCTTGGAGCATTGCTGTATGTTGATAGTAGTAGATCTTTAAGCCGCCAGGAAGATAGCCTACCACGGGAAGGTAGATCTAGTGATGAAACATTATAAAAATTATTATAGCACTTTTATTTATATATATTTAAAATACGGTCATAAGGTAATACTCATATCCACTTTAGACTATCAAAATTATTTGTAATGAAACTCACAAGCGCTGTTATTAATCAAGCATTTAAAATCGTCAGATTCAAACCAAAATGATAAATCTTCATAATGTTTTAGAAATTCAAGAGGTCCTAGTTATGATTATGATTATCTAAATTGTACATCTTATAAAATTTGTAAGCTGCTTACAAAACTTTTATTTTATGAATTACTTGTAGTTTTTTGCATCCCTCGTAGGAACTCGAGAACAGATTTCCAATTCTGATTTACAATTTGGGTTGGTTTTGATAATTCAAACTAAAATTTTAAAATCATTAAAACTGCTGTTTATATAAAGGTTAACTGTAACGAAAACCCAAAAGAAAAATACGAATAAGTATGTTAATGAAAACACTTAATATCGTCAGATTCAAGCCAAAATTATAAATCTTCATAATGTTTTTAGATATTCAAGGGGTCCTAGTTATGAGTATGAAGATCTAAATTATATACCTCATAAAACTTGTAAGCTGCTCACAAAACTTTTTATTTTATGAACTACATGATGTAGTTCTTTATATCCACCGTATTAACTCGAGTATTTCTGATCAGATTTTACAGAGATTTACCATTTGTGTAGGTTTTGATAATTCAAAGTAAAATTGTAAAATCATTAAAACTGTTGTTTATTTAAGGGTTAACTATAACGAAAAATACGAATAAGTACGTTTAATACGTTAATGAAAACCTGCCTGTCCTTGAAATCCAAAGAATGTGATTATCTGAATTCCCTCGTATTCATAATTCTAACAGCTCCGACATTACGAATGAATGGTATTAAACGAGCTATTAAGACTTTTAAGGAAAACAAGATTCTCATCGACCCTACAAGGCAGACATTCTACCAAAAGCAATAACAACCTCATTTATCCTTTAATGGAATGTTTCTCAAACGACGAAAACATTTAAGATTGTGTGGCTGTACATCATTAAGGACATTTTCTTGCCATTTTGTTTGAAAAAAGAAGTAAATTGTTTCTCACAGAGTAAAAGGAACAACTAAGAAAATGATGGTTGCTTCACCAAGCATTTTCAGGCCAAAATTGGGAATTTCCCATTATACATATCCCAATGTCCTTTTAATGCTTAGTAGCAATTTTAGAAGGAATTTTAATTATTTATTGATTAAGAACATCTATTTAGGGAAACACGAATGAATTTTTCGTGTATTTTACTTTAAACTTGCTACATTTTTTTTTTCCTCAAAATCTACAATAATCTCTGTTTTTAAAGAAATAAGGATAATAGTAAAATTTTTTTATTACCTATATAAAGCATACTATTAGTTTTTAAACTTTAATAACTCTTAATAATAGACTATAAAACTCTTTCACATAATTTTTAAATACTTAAATATCTTTATGAAACTCTTTGCACTGAATTTTTTTCTTTCCATCAACTGAAAAAAAAAAATCTTATTTGATACATAGAAGAGAAATTTTAGTATTATATATTTCTGGGAGCAATTTAACTTTTTATTCATCCAATATTAAAGCTTGGCCTTGATGACTGAGTGGCTGACGCTTGTTACCACTTTTTGGTTCTAGTCGCTTCGGTGCCATGGATTATTGTAGTGGTTCGGAATCCATTTTAAACAGTAGGTCCCACTCTAATATGCCTGTATAGAGTTGGTAGTTGGGCCTACCTACGTAGGGCAACCCTACGCTGTAAAAAAAAATACAGCTCCTGTCTCGAAATCTGCCAACAACAGGATGATCTTGCCCGACCATAGGGCTGTTCGCCAAAGAAGAAAATATTAAAGCGTAAAAGAAGTTTGTGTTGATTAAAAAATTTTAAATCTATCTTTGTAAGTACGTAACGAAAATAAAGAATATTTCGTAATCACAATAACAAAAAATATGCAATGGTGATATTTTCATGTTTTAACATGAGGAGATTACGAAACTTACCTCAATCAAGCATTTCTTAGAGAATTAGAAAAAGTAAATAATGGATTATCATTTATTCAATCTAACTAGCTTTCAAAAACATATTATGTAATACCTAAATAAATGATATAAAATATATTATATAATAATAGAATAAATTTTCAAAAAAACAACCTTTTATCCCATTTGAAGATGTTTCTATCTGTGCTGTAAATACCTTAAACTGAAAACAGTAGAGCGAGTGCTCTATTGAAAATATATTCATTGTGTTAAAAAGTATTTTATACTTTTCTTATAAAACATTTATGATTATGTAGCTAACAAATTCACCAACGTTGACTATATTTCACAGACTATTTTCATAGACTTTTTCATACTTTTAACATTTAATTAAAAAATAAAATCCACAGAGTAAACAGTACTTTTTGACAAGAATATCCCTTTCAAAGACAGAGCTGGAAGGCAAACATCATCAAAATAGAGCTTAACCATGTGTGGATATGTGACGTGAAAAGATTTATTTGATATAATAATTTGGTGAGATTATATTGAACTGACGTAACTCATTTCTAGCTTAGCACAGAATTTAAGAGTTCAAAGTATTAGACTCTCATCTAAGTCTGTAACTATTTTATAGCAATGTTTATTGTTTCAGGGCATTGAAACTAGAAAAAGATTGAGACTAGAAAAAATCTGCAATTAGAAATACTTGGTAACATTATCTGTTGTATTTCGTTTTTCATTGTTGAATAAGTGTTGTAGCTGTAGCTGTACGATATCAAAAGTTGAATCAATCAAGCGTTTATTTTTAATGTTCCATTCTGAGGGATTTGTGATAATGACTCATAAAAGTCCTTTGGAAGGCAAAACCTCCATCTCCGAGTTATAGTATGAACTATTCATAGTATTCCAGTTTATGGATTTAAGAATATTTTTAAGTTTTTGATCGAAGTTGTAGGTTTAATATAAAAATTAAAAACTGTGTCCCAAATGTTACTTAAAAATCATTTTTTACGTAAGAGTTACGTGTTTTAACATTTGAAAATTTAGAGTAAAAGTGTCTAGTAAATTTTATGTCAATGTATTGATAAGACATCAATTTAAAACAAAAACTTGATTATTTTTATATATTTATTTTTACTGACAATTTTTTATTATTTTAACATTATTTTTATTTACTTATTTTACTGATTATTTTTATTATTTATAACTGATTTTTATTTAATTATTTTAGTAATTATTTTTATTATTTTTAATTGAATATTTTTATATAATTATTTTTATTGATTTTTTTATTATGTTTAACAGATTTTTATTTAATTATTTTACTCATTACTTTTATTTTAAACTTGATTGTTTTTTAATTTAACAGAATTTTTTAACTGCATCAGATATTTACTAAAAATTATAATTTCTTTTTTACTATCCTATGAAACATTTTCATCTCTATATTTAAGTAATGCAAAAAGATGTTATTGTCCATCAATATAGAAAAAGTAATTTAATATTTAATCGCATAGACCATTTAAATAAAGCATTTATTATAAAATTCGTTTTTAAAATTATGTTTCTTTACCTATAAAGGAAAATGCAAACCTGGAGTTTGCTTTTGATGTGTTTTCTCTTACAAAATTTCAGGAAATTTTAAATTGCTATTCACTCTAATACTCTAAAAACCATTCTTAGCTTAGTTCTTTTAAATAGCAATTAGTAGTAACAAATAATGGGCGGCCTGAGTTATTTGAGGAAGAAAAGTAAAGTTCAGCCAGTATTTCATTTCAAAACGGTGGAATTCTATCAATAGGGAAAAGAAAAGGACAACTTCAGAATAATTAGCTCACAAATCGCATTCACTTTAGGACTTGGTAGAAATGAAACCTTTTTTATCATTTGTATGATAAATACATTATTTAATTGCTGCAAAAAAATAAAAGGAGCTGAGTGATTCCTTTTATGGTCACAGTACTTTATAATTAGTAATATTAGTCATTAAACAAGACTCTACCTCACTTCTTTCATATTTTACCCTTTCTGTTTTCTCCCAGTTATTAATTAGAACTTTTTTTTCATTTGAAACCATCAATGATATAGTTGCCTCGTTATTTAAAAGCAACTAATTAAAGAGCAAAAACTGCCGTATCTCCAGTGAATCTTTTCTGCCATAAAGAAATCTGGACCTTGTTAACGACTATAAATACATTAAACCATTTAATTTTTAAAGATTCTGCCAAATTCGTTTTCTAAAAAACTCCTCCTTTTTCAATAAATTTTATTCGTTTTCAAGTTCAATTATTTATTACTACCTTACCCACATTATTAAAATGATGAAAGTGCGTTCTATTTTAATGTAAGAAGAAAAAAGATTACGTTATTGTTGAAATGTGAAAGGATTCCAGCATTCCATATAGTAAATAGTTTTTTAACAATTAGTGTGTGTTTTATATAAGAATATGTATTTGCAGAAAATCTTATTGATTATTTTTCATTTTTAATAATAATTTATTTATTTATTTTACTTTTAAAAATCTTATTGATTATTTTTGTTTTAACAGATTTTTTAACTGCAACAGCTTTATCTATTCAAATGAAACTATAATTTTTACTAACATAAGAAGCATTTTCATCGCTATATTTGAATAATACAATAAAATCAGTTATTTTCCATCCATGTAGAAAAAATTAATTTAATATTCAATCGAGTAAACCAAGTAAATAAAATATTTATTATAAATTTCGTTTTTAAAAGGTATGCTTTTTACTAAAAATCTAAAAGCAAACCCTGAACGTTCGCTTTTGATATGATTTCTCTTCAAAATTCTTGAGCTTTGAAATTACTATTCACTCTAATACTCTGAGAACTATTCAATATATACGAGCTATAGTAATTACCTCCTGCTATGGCAATTAGAAACAAATAGCAGGCGGTCTGAGTTATTTGAAGGAAAAGTACGCTCAGCCAGTATTTCATTTCAAAACGGTGGAATTCTATAAATAGGAAAAAAAAAGGACATAACTTCAGAATAATTAGCTCATAAATTGCATTCACTTTATGACTTGGTTGAAATGAAACCTTTTTATGGTAATTTGTATTGATAATACATTATTTAATTGCTGCAAAAAAAAAATAATAATAAAGCAGCATTTCCTTTTTATGGGTCACAGGACTTTAAATTGTTAATATTAGTCATTAAACAAGATTTTCTATTTCACTTGGTTCATATTTGATCCTTCTCTATTTTCTTCCAATCAATAATTAGAAGTTTTTTTCTTTTGAAACCATCAATGATAAAGTTGCCTTGTTATTTAAAAAACATCTAATTAAAAGTGCAAAAACTGCTGTATCTCCAATGAATCTTTTTCTTCCATAAAGAAATCTGGACCTTGTTAACGGCCATAAATACATTAAACCATTGAATTTGAGAGATTCCACCAAATTCGTTTTCCCCAAAACTGCTCCTTTTCAATAAATTTTATTCGTTTCAGTTAAATTATTTATTGCTACCATACAGGAGTTGTATCCGAACAGATTGGAGTTTTTATAAGAGCAATTACTTCATAAATTGTTTTGTATCCTTGCTCTTTTAGGTTTCTACATTTTGTGGCACTCCAAAGAAAGATTATTTATCAAATCCCTTTGAAATTTGGTGTTGTTTTGGTGTTGGTGTTGTCTTTAGTGGTGTTGTTTTTTCATTTTCAGAAATAAACTGAAATTAGTTTTAAATAATGAAAGTGCATTCCTTTTTCAATGTAAGAAGTAAAAGATTATGTTATAGTTGAAATGTGAAAAGATTTCAGCATCCATATAATAAATAGGTTTTACAATTAATTTTGTGGTTAATATAAAAATATGTATTTTCAGACAATTTTTGAAGTACAATTCTACGACTATTTAGCTTCAACAGCCTCTATTAATAATTTGTAAAAAAAAAACATTATTTTTAAAATTTATATTTTTTGGTTTGTTTTAGGTTGAAACACTAAAATTATTAATAATTCAGAGCATCATTTAGCACGCAATAATAATTTAAGATATCATTCATTTTCAATGACATTTTAATTAAAGTTTAAAAATTAAAATTATTTGCATTAAATTAAATATAAGAGGTGAAAAAACATTTATAATACTTACTTATCTCTAAAAGAAAAATTTTTTTTCCAAATAATGAAAAACATTTAGTTTCAGTTAAAATTTATAATCTTCACGATTTCGTGTTTAATTATGAAGCTACAATTTTAGTGAAAATTAAAATTGTATCTAAAGTTTATTTTTATGTTATACGAGCTTAGTTCTTTTAAATAGCAATTAGTGGCAAAACATTCGGCTCAAGTTATTTGAAGGGAAAAGTACGTTCAGCCAATATTTTACTCTTCAAAATGGTAGAAATTCTATAAATAGAGGAAGAAAGAAGTACATAACTTCAGAATAATTAGCTTAAAAGTCAAATCGCATTCACTTCAGGACTTGCAGAAATTAAACCTTTTTTTATAATTTGTATTAATAAATACATTATTTAATTGCTGCAAAAGCCAAGAGATTCCTTTATAAGTCACAGTACTTTAGATTGGTAATATTAGTCACTAAAACAAGATTTTCTATTTCACTTCGTAGATATTTTACCCTTTCTTCTATTTTCTCTCTCCCAATCATTAATTAGAACTTTTTTCATTGGAAACCATCAGTGATACTGTAGCCTCGTTACTTAAAAAAACAACTAATTAAAAGAACAAAAACTGCCGTTTCTCCAGTGAATCCTTTCTTCCATAAAGAAATGTAGACCTTGTTAACGGCTATAAATACATTAAACCATTGAATTTGAAAGATTCTACCGAATTCGTTCTCCCAAAAAAACTCTCGTTTCAAATAAATTTCATTCGTTTCAAGTTAAATTATTTATTGCTACCTTTACAGGAAAGTTAGTTCCGAACAGATTGCAGTTTTTTATAAGAGCAATTACTTCATAAATTTGCTTTGTATCCTTGCTCTTTAGGTTTCTACATTTTTGTGGTGCTCCAAAGAAAGATTATTTATCAAATGCCTTGAAACTTGGTGTTCTTTTTGTGTTTCTCTCTCTTATTTTTAAATCAATTTAGGGAAGTTTATTAGATCTTGTTTTCGCGTGCAATGATGTGTGTGTGTGTGTTTTTTTTTTTGTTTTTTTTTTTTTCAGAAATAGAATTGAAAATTAGTTTAAATGATGAAAGTGCATTCCTTTTCAATGTAAGAAGATAAAAGATAAGGTATTGTTGAAATGTGAAAGATTCCAGCATCCATGTAGTAAATGGGTTTAACAATTAATTTCTGTGTAACAGTTAATATAAGAATATGTATTTGCAGAAACTTTTGGAGCACAAGTCTATTAACAACAGCCTCCCTTAATAATTTGTAAAAAAAAAATTTATTTTAAAAATTTTAAATTTTTTTAGTTAAATTTTAAAAGTTTTGAGCGTAAAAATTTAAAATTTTTTAGCACTAAAATTAATAATTCTGCAGTCTTATAATTTAAGACAACGTTTATTTTTAATAAAATTTTTTAATTAAAATATTGAAAAATTATTTTATTAAATTAACTTTATGAGGCGAAAAAAATATTTTACTTACTTATCCATGAAAGGAAATTTTTTAATGTAAAGTGAAAATGTTTAGCTTCAGTTATATTTAAATTTTTTCCCCGATTTTGTTTTGATTTTAAATCTGCAAATGTAGTGAAGATTAAAATTGTATCTAAAATTTATTTTATGTAAAGTAAGAACATATTACTTTTAAATTTTTTATTTTTCAAAAATTAAAACTTGTTTTTTTTTTTTTTTTAATTTAAAAAAATCATTGTCGAGTTCGTTTTTTTTTTTTTTTTCAAGAGAAAAGCTTTAAAATCAAGAAGATTATTGTCAGTACAGTAATGAAAAAAATATATAAATATTTCAGAATTTATTTGACCACTTTTATTTTCCTGTTTTTTAAATAAAACAAACGAAAAATGCAAACCAGCAAAGAAACTGATATCCATTACCCATTTAAGATAACCAATAATAAATGAAAATAATGAGTAATGAATATAATAAAAGGTAACTGCAAACCAGCAAGAATCTCCCATTCATTAATGATTTAAGATAGCCTAACTTAACTGATATTCAAACAAAATAATTCTTTTATTCATAACATTTATATGTTTAAAGAACTGACAACAAAAAAAAAAAAATGTTTTTCTTAAATATTTTTCAGTATCTTATTCTATGGTCCAATTTAAATAACATAGATTTCAGTCTTGACAATTTCTTCCTATAATTGAAAAATGTGACAGTCTGTCCAATACTTTTTTTCAGTTCGATACCATAATTTTGACACCAGAACTACTCTGTGAAGAAACGGTTTCTGGTTTATTTTAAGCTCAGTGACAAACTGTTTTCAACTTTCTGACATAAGCGGATCATCTGTAGCAGTAACGAAGTTGGAATCTGAAGTTAAGCTAACTCAAGTAATTATGAGTAGTATCGAAAATTATCGAGGAATTTCGTTACTTTTTGACAGCAGTCGACGAGATGAAGATATATATATATATGTCAACTTTCACGGTGACATTAGTTGATTCCCGCAACTAAACACCAAATTGCATTTTGTTAAATGTGAGACTGTCAGAATACTATGATGTGCATATATATCAAAGATCGTGACTTCATAGAATTCTTAATATTTATTTTGAAATTTTTCATTTGCAGCCCTCTTTATGTAGTTAAAATTAAGGTTCTGTACTTGGTTGAGATTTCTTATTTAATTGCAATTTCTGGGAAATTTCTGTAACTTTATTCTTGTAGATTTTGAGACACAATTGAAATAATATCCTTTTATTTCATTGAAAATTTAGTCTTTATAAATGAGATATTTCTTTATTAAGGAACAAAAGACTGTGTAACTTTAATAACTTACAATTCGTTTTCTGAAGACTGTCGTGGACACTATGATGTGTACATATATCAAAGATGGTGATTTCATAGAATTCTAAAAAATTTATTTTGAAATTTGTTTATGCAATCATGTTTAGTTAAAATTAAGGTTCTGAAATTTCCCTTTTAATAGAAATTTATGTAACTAGATTCTTTTAGTTTTAAGATACAATTGAAATAATATCCTTTTATTTCATTGACAATAGTCTGTTGATGGAAGAGATATTTTATTAAAAAAATTATGCAGTGTAACTTTCTTCTTGTGATTTTTTGATATTTATGCAGATTTAAATCTGTTTTTTCTTTATAAAACACATTTCGAAACAAATATTTTCCAAACATAAATTAAGGAAAATGAAATAAATAATTAATTTACTATTAAGGAAAATGAAATTTTTCGATCAAATTCATCAAAGTTTTATTGAGGAATTGAGAATATTTCTATATTATTAATCAAATTCATCACAATCAAATTCGTCAAATATTTGTTGAGGGATTAATAATATCGAAATAGGCCCTCCAAATATTTATATTAAATTAAGATATTGAACATATTGATATAAATAATATGACTGAGATTAATTGAAATTAATGGCTGGAATAAATAAGTCATTTTTGCAGAAAGATATAGATCAAATAAAACATTTTCCGATACTAATCAAACTAAGTGGAAATCGGCAAAAAACTTGGAAACCCTTATTTGCTTTTCGATATCACCAATACAAAACGAGAAGCGCAAATAGAAGCACGTAAATCTTGCTACTTAACCCTAATTAGTTATAGATTAATCTAGGATTTTTTTTTCAAGAATTCTCTCATAATTTGGAATTACAGAAATGCATCAAAATAAATATCAATCTCTATAAATGGATTACTTAGGTATGAGAAAAAAGAAGTATAAATAGCTGTCTTTAATAAAAAAAAAAATATATATTTACAAAAATTGCAAGAAAACAAATGTTCTAATCGATTCTCAAACAAATCGATTCAATAAATGTTGAATCGACCTCTGTCTATTCCATAGCTAATATTATGGAAATGAAATTTAGGTTTTTTATGAATACTTTCAAAAATATATATTAAAATTAAATATTACATATAAAATTAAATGATTTTTATATTCAAAACTAATGCAGTTTCCAATTCTTTTAATCAAACTTCATTCGACATTTAATGTTTAAATTCAATAAATTAAAATGTTTTCAGATGTTCTACAAAAATTATTTCAATTGGTATTTAAAGGGAAAATGGTAAAGTAATAGGTTTCTATTATAATGAAAGGATTAATTATTTTCTTTTAAAAGCATATGGATAATACTTAAAATTTAGGAATCAAATATACAAAGAAAAAAAAAGTCACATTTAAATATAATTGTTCAACACAAATATAAAATTATTCAAAGTGATTTTCTTAAAACATTATACATAATGCAGAAAATTATCATTCTACAGATGTATAAAGTAAATTAAGTTGAACATTAATTAAAAATTAAACTTAACTTTCTGTCTTTCATTCCATGAAATGATATTTTAAGAATATATTTTTATCAAACGACATAATGACGACAGAGTTATTAATAGTAGTTTTTTTATTGATATATTTTTCATAAAAGATTTTTATTTTCAATTCTTCAATAAGTTCGAGTTTAATTCTGATAAGTTTAATTCTGTCAATGTTTCAATTAAACTCCATTCATAAATTAAATATCATCGAAAGGCAAAAAAGCCCCGTTCATAAATTATATAATTATGATAAACTCTCAAACAATTTTAAATTTTACGAAAATATAAATTATGATGTTTATATTACTATGTAGTCATCTTTTTAATAGATATATAACATTTTCTCCAA